>LGRN01000051.1:0-92498 GCA_001883825.1 Emergomyces pasteurianus Ep9510 | reverse complement strand
GATGGCGCAGCAAAAACAGCGAAACCAACTAACTACCTAGTTAACTAACTTTATTTACTGGGTAACTAAATAACCTCAACTACTTTGACCACTCACCCGGGAACAAAACTCCAGACAACTCAGATCACTAGACGCTGAGCCTCAGTAATCTAGATAGGCTTATTATTCACGCCTAATTCAACAAAAAAAAAAGTTAATTTCCATGCATAAATATATATATATATACTCCGTGGTGACTTACGTGGATGGCACTGCCAGTTCATCATCTTGCATCCGCAGCACAGTCCACAGGTAACTCCCGTAGTTATGCATGTCCAGTCCTGTACAGTGTCCCCCTTTGAAGGCTCACTCCGTGCCCTGCTGTGTTCCTCCGAGGGTAGAAATTTTGCAGCTGGACGACAGCAAAATTGACAAGGGCGCAATTCTCAACGACGCCCCGCTGATGCTGGCTGTGTCGTATAATCTCATGGAAATAGCTAACTAATTAGTTTCCATCAACTTAGAGAACTTACCTAGGTACGAGGGATTGATATTTACGGAGTACACCTGGAGCCAGGCTATTTACACCCGAAAAATTCCACTACTCTTTTTAACAGTCATACATACAAAATAACTATTAATTCTCTCACTTCTTTACATCTGTTTTACATTCTATATATTACAGCTGCTGAGAACTGACAGCTCTAGTATTTCATTCCTCCCGTTCTTCTCACTTCTAAAAACCTCTTAAAAAGACTGACTAATTGTTCGAAACAAGACGTTATAACAGGATTTGTGAATAGTTCGATTTTGACAGTCTGATGAGCATACAGAGAATGTCAGTGTAACAGATTGTTTTTAAGTAAATTAAGATGTATTAAGAGTATTAAGAGCTGCAGAAGCTGTAGAGAATGAGATGCGACAGTCACTGCTCACAACAGGCTCAGCTTCTCTGCAGCGAAATGCTAGTTATTTTGTATGTATGACTGTGTATACGCTAAACCTTTAAAAGAGTAGTGGAATTTTTTGGGTGTAAATAGCCTGGCTCCAGGTGTACTCCGTAAATATCAATCTCTCTAGGTAAGTTAGTTAGTTATTAACCATATTTACGCAGTATTTTAACCAACCGTCAACACGTCCTGGGGCTCCGTTTCTCCTGGCTCCGCCCCCGCAGACTGGAGTAACACGATCCGAAGTTTTCGGCGGCTTTCTTTTCTGCGGTTCCAGGCCGTTGACTCGGTCCTGTGGGTAGGTCCAGACAGTAGACTGCTGCAGCTCGCTGGGGAATCGGATTGGGCCTTTCGAAAAGCCCAGAACGCCTGAGACGACTTCTGGCTCTGCCTCTATGTTAGGAGACAACATGCTTGATGCTTGTTATATTGAGAGGAGCAAGACATACATTCGGATGCCATTTCCGATTCAGGCGAGGGTCAAGGCCGATTTTCCTTTTCCTTTCTTTTTTTTTTTTCCTTCTTCCGATGCGGAGAGTTTCGGCTCTCGTGCTGCTTTATTCTTGAAACTGAAGTTGCTGCGCCTTCAGAAATAAATAAATCCCTACCAAATATCATCAATTTTTACCGTTCATCCTCTGATTTTCATATCGTTTGGATGACCCTGCCCCTGGAATCCTCTCGTCTAAGAGGTCTAAGAGGGAGACAAAAGAGAAAAAAAGGTAATAATTATAAATAATAAGCGAGGAGCTTTCAGGCTGTTGGGCTTTTACTTTTACACTCGCTCGACATATCTCTCTGCCTCACACAAAGCTCGGATGATGTTTCCGAGTTCGTTGTCACATTTTATATACGCATCTGCTGTATATAACACCCCCCTCTTCCCACCACCAAGTTTTGCTTCTACTGGTTCTTACAACCGTTTTCCCTGTTGTTGTACAACATCGCAGCTATTGTGTGTCCCCAAGCTCCTTGCGGGAATGTGTTACACGAGGCTCAAATGGGACACGTACAAGGGACCTTGCGAACAGAAAAGACAGAAGAAAGAGAAAGTATCTGCTTTGAACAAGCTGTAGCACACCTTGTTTTCCTGGAAATTTGAAAGGTGCTCGAAATCCGTTTCCCGAGCCAGAAACCTTTTAGATATCAGTTCTTCTTCAACTTTCTTTTCATCTGAAAGTTTGCAATACTTAGTAAAGGGAAAAAAAAATTTTTTTGACCAAGTTCCAACACAAATCTCAATTACCACGCCCTCTTTATGGAGAGGTAGATTGTCACATACACGAAGGCTCCTTTTTCGTGTGTCGCCCGGTTTAACAGAGTGTGCAACGCCAGCGTGTCTAGAGTATATAGCACGACTTGATATCTTCTCACCAAGGACCTACCAATGCACGAATGCCTGCGGATGAAAGAGGAGAAAAGGCCTGATAAAAATTGGGATGATGCGACATGCAACCCCTCGCTGTTTAAAGCTTGATTCTGGCTACCCGCAGAAAAAGCGCTTTTTCCAATGTTCAACTACCATTTCGTTCGTCAACTTAGTTGCCTCGCAGGTAATAAATATAAGGGGAAGAAAAAAAATATATATGATTTCTTGCTACCGTCTACCCTCTGCCTGTGCTAACATTTTCGGGACTGCTCACGCCAAACCTGTTCCAATCAATCATCCACTGCGTCCGCTGCTACCTCTCTCCTCTCACCACGGAGAGTTATACCAGTGGGAGATGTTTTTGAAATGAGGCTTCCGGCTTCTCCAACGTTTCAATCTGTGTCCGCTGCATCCGCACCCTCTTTCAACAGACAATTGTTCACAGGATACATTTCTCTTTTGGAGACTAGGATAATAATGAGTATAATAATAATAATAATAATAATAATAATACAATAGAGCACGCCGCCGTCAAAACAATTACGGTCTCCCCCTCCTTGCTTTTCAGTCGTCTATTTTGAGTTCCCATATAACAACGTTCAGGCCATACGGACATAATCCACCCATCCACATTTCATCCTTGCGAGCCGGGCCCCTGGATATGACGACAAACGCAACCTCTTCAGCATATTTTTCCCATCTATCAGTTAACCACGGATACTATTTCAGTATAACAAACGCCAGCCTTGGGTTGTGAAACATACCAACTATCCCATCGAAAAAGAGAAGGAGAAAATACAAAACAAAAGAATAAAAATAGTCTTTCCCGCCACCCCTGCGTACATCTCAAATACATACCCGCTCCCGATTAAATCAAGACCAATCCAATACGCTATATGTAGCTCGAAACAGGAACCGAAAATTCAAATCGACCAATATTCGACCGACAACAACGAATACAGAACAGAGAAATAAAAAAGAAAACTTAAAGAGAAAAGAAAAGAAAAGAAAAAAAGAGGCAGAGAGAGAGAGAGAGCGAAAGCGAAAGAGAAAGAGAAAGAAATACATCAGAAGAGGAAAAAACGACCATGTGCAGCAAGGCCTTCTATGTCCACAGCTGCGGCCACAGAAGCTGGGGCCCCCTTCTGCGCTGCGGAAATAGATATGTCTGCCCGCCCGAACATACCCTTTACTATCCCATCTCCGTCAACAACCCTTGCAGGTTTTGTCGGCCGCGTCGTCGCGATGCTGCTGCGTCTGCTGCTGCATTTGCAGCCTCTACTGGACGATCTGATCACGGTATCGATGTAGCTGCTGAGGTAGATCGTGGTGGTGTCTTGAGGGCCAGGGGGCTTTCGGATTCCGTGGATGGATGCGTGTGGGATGTTATTTACTGATAGGTATCTGTGAGAGGGGAAGGGGATTGTAAGGGAAAAGTGGTATCGTGTATTGCGGTGAGGATTTGATGAGGTGGGCTGTTTTTCTTTGTTTTTCTCTTTCTTTTCATTCCCTCATCCTAATTATATTTTCTGTTCCGCTTCCTTGGTGTTTTTGCTCTTCTATGAATTTTCATGAGGGATAGGATTTGCGGATATTTTCTTGCTCAATTTGACGAAAGGAAGGTTAACTGATCAACAGGCGTTTACGGATTGGTGAGGTTCACCCGGAATATTCTTTTTTACTTCTTCCCGCTTTCTAACCCCATTTTCTCTCCACTTTTTGTCATGCAAGATATTCATTGTTGGAAACTTCATTTTCCTTCTTATGTTAGACCAATTTTTGTGTTATGCCCCCGTCATGTCTAATGAATATTCTTCACGGCCCAACCTCAAACCTACAGAATCGAATAAGGGGGAATCGTTCCATTTAGAGTCATATATCGCACTCTATCTTCCTTTCCTTTTGGCCTGTTGTCTGCTTATATCCCTACTATTTCTGTCTTTTCTCCCAAACCAAAACTAGACTACTTAATATTGACGCAGGCTCGCCGTTAAAGGCACCTAAAATCATGATATATTGTTAACATCTTTTGCCCTCACTGGCTTGAGCATCTCACCTCCTGTATTAATTTTCAACGCTTTCCACTCCTTCCTCCTGCCACCAATCAATATCAAATCCATCACCATCTAGGATATCCCGCTTGATCACTCAGAATGTGGATCTGAACGGCGTCTGATGACATACAATGCTGTGAATAAAATTCTCGCATTATTTCCAACGGACTCTGTTTTTATTCCGATTTATTGGTGCCAGCAATGGTGACCTTCTTTTTACCGGATGGTTCCATCCGGGACGACGGATGATTCATAACCCTATTCAAAATTCAGGGTTAAATTTGTCGTATAAAAGTCGCACCGCGCGCTTTTTATGGCCATCCTACAGGATCTGGGTATCGCATCTGCGTATGTGCAGCAACGGCCGCTAGGACACCGTGTGAAGCTGTATCCCAGGAAATATCTTTCTGAGAGGCCAATCTATACCCCTTTATTAAATATCTTCGAAATGTCCATTTGACTCAGGAAGAAGCAGGTCTGACAATATAATCATTAGGTACGCATTTTGCTGGACTAGAGTTGCTTGTCCCTCCCATGCGCTAAATAAACAGCCTTTTGAAGACATACCATCGATTCATAAGTTGATGGGACTCAACATTGATTCGAGAGTCTACCACGTTCTTGAAACAGCCGGAAATAGTGTTTCTGCTTCCTAATTGTCCTCTGTTGATAGTTTAGTTTAAGGGGAAGGAGAAAACGACTGGCCAAGCAATGGGCAACATGAAATCCTCAGAAGCTCGGTTTCGGTGAATCCAGTGATATTTGTTTATTTGAAACTGTATCACGCCCCCCTTTTTATACGCCCATTTATTTCAAATATCCTAATCAGAAAAGGGCCTGAAGCCGTCAATCAACTGGGTTGCACTTTGAATATCCAGGTCAGTTTAATCATTTTTTGCAGTTGATAAATAATTTCATTCTCAAATATTGAACACGCAGTATACGTGGCGACTTTGAGCTTCTTCATCGCTG
Source organism: Emergomyces pasteurianus Ep9510 (assembly GCA_001883825.1). Taxonomy (NCBI): domain Eukaryota; kingdom Fungi; phylum Ascomycota; class Eurotiomycetes; order Onygenales; family Ajellomycetaceae; genus Emergomyces; species Emergomyces pasteurianus. The sequence continues at coordinate 87,174 of LGRN01000051.1, read as the reverse complement.
CTACAAGGATTTCCAAAACAACTACGGATCACATACTATATAATACCGAAAAGGGAGGGTGAAAAAAGCCTTCGTTCTTTGTCTGTTTCAGCTCAATCGTAGGCACAAGTGATATGAAACTTCATTACCACCCGCGAGTTTGCACCTGGCATCACCATACTTCGTGTTACCCGCATCCATATCAACTATGATCTCCGTTTTGAGGTGGTTCCTGCCCATCCAGAGGCCCTGAGCTCAACCTCTCAGCTACTGGGGCAAAAGAGCTCAATTACCACCAGACAGGAGAGCTAGCCTCGGTTGACGCAACCTTCATCCATGTAGTTCCGAATCACAAAAAAGAGGGAACTTATCGAGCTTAAAACTCGGGGGTTAAGCCAGCAGATCCGCATTCTATAAGGTGAAGTGGTGTGTAGATGATTGAGACAGTTCACGAAGACCATTGGGGGAGTCTATCGACTTAATTTTTTGATTTATTTTATGTTTGTAGCTATATATTTTGATTTTTGATTATTTTTATTTTATTTTATTTTATTTTTTTTTTGGTGCGGGATCGAGTTACAGGAATGGAACCGTGTACAGAGTAGATGCCGTTTGGCGCAGGGGCTGAGAGGAAGCCGAACCATGGGTGTTATGTACCGTTGAATTTCCTGTCGGGCTCCGGGTTGGCCGCCTGTCAAGAATGCATGGGAATGGCAAAATGTATCAAGATATGAGGAGTCACATTGTCTTTTAATGCACTATGGAGTATGATAGAGTGTTCACTTGGTGCAAGATGTACGCAGTAGAATTTTTTAAAAAAAAAAAAACAAAAGGAAAAAGGAGACAGAAAACGTTCCCAGAAGCAGGCATTCTTTAGTTAACTAACCTTAGCTAAACGTTTTCACTACTAAGTTACTCCGTAGGTGGCTGGCAGCCAACGTGTCCCTGTGGCTGTGGCCTCCCGCCTGGAATTTCTGTGTCCGAAACCCGAGCGAACACCGTCGACTTCTCTGGATTCTGGGCTAATACTCCGGATACGGTATGTAGCTCCCAAGCTTTCGAGCCTTGACACTGCAACAAGGATGATACCAGGAACAATTTTCCCTTTCTTGCTCTCCTCGAACATATGTGAACTCTCCCGACTAATAAGCATTTGAAACGCAGCTGGAGCCAGGGAGTGTGCGCAGCTTCACAGCCTGATCATATTGTTCTCCTCAAACCCACCCCCTGATTTTTATATCCATCAGTTCATGCAAAGACAGGGTCAGGGATGCAACAATGCAACAGGGGAGTAACAGTGTGGGTCTCGCTGGCCTGAGATTTCCTGCCATTCTGAATCCTTGAAATGGTTCCCTTGCTGGCTGAGCATCATGCCTCTTCCCGGCGTCCTAGCTGTCATGCTTGCGAGCATTGAACGGAAGCTACAGAAACATATGAGGGAAACCCCGTGGTAGGACAGCGAGAGCTCTCTCGAGGATAAGAGAAATTGCCATAAGCATGGTCAACGGACAATTTCTCTCGATAACCGCGCGATGCGACAACCATCCCCAGTAGTTACTGCTTATTTATGTGTAGCAGGATACGAGATCACGTCAGGCCCACAGAAGAGTTTCAGGGCTCAGTGTCACAAGTTACTTTCCAACTTGGACAGTATCCTGCCACTTCCCAGCCACGACAGAGAAAACACAAGCAATTTTTTTCAAGTCATTAAAGACTTTCGTTAACAGCCTTCCCTATATAAAAAAATGCCCGATATATGGTTCGCAAACCGAAGGAAACACACACAAAGCCCAATTGTGACTTGTCAGTCTGTACCATCCAAACATTCAAAGGATCCTTGTTGATAGGAGGATATACCTTACAATATCTTCTCTGAAGGAAATGAAAGGAAATGTTCAGCCAGATGCATTCAACATCGCATTAGCTGTCCGTATGATTGACCCCAACAGGTTGCTCTCCGAGCGCAAACCCAGTCAGAATTCGTCCAATCTATCCTCATGATTTTACATGAAAGAAGCCCAAATATGTTTCATGCCTTACTGCCACCACTCGGATTCGAGCCGTTATCTTCTCTGCACTTTGTTTATGCAACGATGAACTGAAATAACAGAACCTCTAACCTTAAGAAAACTTCAAGGTTATATATATTCACTTTTCGTCACAGCGTGTGTCGTTCGGTTGGTCAACATGTTGGCCGGGGTGCATGCAGCTATTGACATGAAATTATCAATTATCAACCCGCGACGTTTCGACAGGTATCGAGCATCACTCTTGATAAACAACCCAACTTGCTTCTTCGTAATCGGCAGATCCATCAGCAGCCCATGTCTGCTTCGTTGACAGCAGTCCATTGGCTTCAATACCTTCCATTGTTCTGTTTCTACAGTATGTGCTACCCTGCCTGCAGAGCCAGATGGCAGGATATCACTCTGCGTTTCTATACTCGTTTCGGTGTGCATAGTTTTGTCAGCAGGCATGTTTGTTTTGGAATTCAGCAGTGCATTCCAATTTTATCATCTGACAGCATTACTGAGAAGCAGGTATATCAGATGGAGATTTGTCTGCATGGGTTACGGCGGATAGTAGATCCTCCAAAAAGGTTTTTTTCAGATTTGTTGCAGGGTGATGCCATTTTCAAGTTTACGTCCTTGTAAGTCAGGCCATGGCTAGCGATCGTGTTATAAAACTAATGTCTCAACAACTAGATATGAGGATATTATATATGTATTGAATTATCAACTCAGATACGCAGTAGTATATCATATTTTGAAATAGCACACAGATTAACGCTTCCCAAGGCGTCAACCCAAGCCCAAGCTCCTGAGCTCTGTGCATGTGCATGTGCAGGGGGTAAAAGTCCCTGCAGCTTGGACAATACCCTCGTTGTTGTGCAGACTTCAGAACATCAGAAACACAAAACAGGAGAAGGTTAGGAGACCTCACCAACAAATGAAGAATAGAAAAGTAATATAATACAGCTGGAATTACTAAAATCCACCTTGCCCTCTCTGCCGCCCTTGGATGCGCTCTCATGTCAACAGGCCAAATATCCTCCATATTGATGCGTACATATATACATACTTCCCACTGAAATAACCACTCCCCCGTCGTGATCCGATGAAAGAGTATATAATCTGGAGCTTGACCCCGTAACAACATTAAATATCTTATCCTCCCGTATATTTGGGCCCGGACCTTTCGGATTCATTCGAACCAGTGACCATCATCCTGAAACAAGCCACATAAATTTCACCACAGCAACAAATTCGAAACTTGCGACGCGTGTGCATTAGAATAGCCAAATGGGCCAGAACACCCTTAGCCCAGACATATTTTCTCAATATCAATCCTTAAGCCCAGAGACCTACAAACCTGGGAGAGAGGTAGTCGACGGCGTTAATATACTGTACAAGAAAACAGCGGATGTAAGTCGGACTTTAGGTAAACCGACAAGAATAAATTGCGGGGAAATAATTAATCTAACCTTAAAACGAGTATGAGGGGAGGAGGCACTGGCCAGTGGGAGAAGCCCTCACCCTTCTAGTACTCAAGCAGATCGCCGGGAGAAGTAGGAAGGGCAGGGTAGCTCAATGCAAGAGGCGCACCCATTGCTTACACTTCACGTCTGTCAACGAACTATGGAGTAGGAATTATAACAATTTGACTGTCATGGAGTTAGGATCCATGTAATGCTACAATTTTGAGTTCCTATCATTTTTCCTAGTTCGAAAATTCTCCTAGCTCCACCTGCAGTCAGCATCCAACAGGAACATAGACCGGTTTTCAGATTACAAGCAAATGAGCCTGCATGCACGGAGTAAATAAACAAGAGTAAGCCCCAAACAAGTGAGTGCGATAATCCTGCAGCGGGCGTCTTCGAGCTTGATTAGCGCTGCGGGCGCTTTACCAGGGGGGTATTCTTATAAACCAGCCATATCGCGATATCATACTGCGTGGACCTGAAATAGGGCCCAGTTGGAGCGTCGGAGAGGAGAGAAAAGAACAAAACCGGAAAAGCTACCACGAACGACTACTTGCCCAGTAAAAATTAAAAGAGCTCATGCAGTAAATGAGAAGATAAAGAAATACCGGGGTGTTTAAAACGCGTAGCTCCAGGGCTTGTCGGCCAGGTCCCTCTTTACGACAACAACGTCTACCACTGGTGTGATTGAAAATTGAACCCAACCCTTCTTTTATCGCTTCCTGTGCTTTCCTTGGTATTGGATGGATATGACACTTTACACAGTATACCTGAGTGGGCTACATGAGAACATGCTATATCTTTAGTAACCGGCCAGGGTACACATTAAATAGTAAACTAAAGCAAAGAAAGAGAATATGCAAAATGGTTAAAATGATTAAAAGTCGGCAAATAAGGTAGGAAAACGGACGCGAACACAGGTGAATCGCTTGACAATCATGGAAAGAAAGGAGTGGCTGAATAAGGACTAAAATGGTTAAGTTAGTTGACGGGAATATGCGTTCAAATATGCCTATTGCTTTGCAATTGCTCGGAAATCTTCGTCAGGCGTGTCATGAGTCACCGGGGTGAACACACCAGGGATCAGCTAGCCTATGTAGGTCACTTCATCTATATAGGATTAAAATAGTTCGTAAGACGAGCTATCTACTCCGTACCTCTCAAGACGCTATTAAGCATGTGCTTTCCTACACAATGTCGAGCGAATTTTAGGACTAGTTCGGGTTGTCTCTAGAGTTTCTTGGTGTCATGTTAGGAGGAGAGAGGAAAGGTATGAAGAACCATAGAACTTGCAGAGTCGCTCTAAATTTCCTCCTCCGTGGTCGGAAAATGCTGAAGTTTGACAAGTTGGGTTGTGGTCATCTTTGCTGAGGAAAATCTAGGCATGTAAGCAGTATATGCGTACACGAGGAGTATCCATCATCTGGTAAGGAGTGTGCTTGAATATAAATGATGCCGTCAAATACTGTAAAGGGGAATCATTGCGAAATACGAGAGCCACAGAAAGAAAACAAAAGTGATAGGCTGATTATAATCCATCAGAATATTTCAACTTACCGCTGGGTGAAAGAGCAGTCAGCAACTTGGATCAATATTAGCTTTCCGTCATTCATCTCCCACTAGCAAGTCACTGTGTAGCAGCTTATTCTAAAGTTCGGTTTTTCTAAAGAAATACTTAACAAAGTTTCTTGGTGCGAAGTTCACCAATCATCCATTGTTGCCCTTTATTGTTGTCCAGCCACTTCACTCGTGGACTGGGCATCGAAAGATAACATATGATGGGCCATTATGCAGGAAATAAATGGATGTCAGCTCGCTGCTGGCCCCTGTATCATCTGCCAGTTGCCTTTTCTCATTTTTCGTTCTGGTGAGGCGGCTGAAGAGAAGATAAGCTTGCCGATAGAGGCCTATCAACGAGGGCAATAAAATGCAAGATCAATGTTAGACCCGGATTTTATTCCCCACTGGCTTTAACTTTGCAGGTCGATTTCACGTATTTGTGTATTGTGAGAAATAGATGTTATCCATCGGGAGAAAATTGTTGGCACAAGAGGTACTCCAGGAAAGACAAGCCGCAAACACCTGCTTCAATGGATGAAGTTTGAAACTTTGAGGGTGGCTGTTGACTGGGGGAGCCGATCCAACACTTGAGCTAATTGTGGCTATTTAAGCGCAAAGCTAAGCCAAATAAGCGTTTTGTGATTGTTTCCCCTCTTTCCCCGTCGTTATCAGTGTTTCCAAGATTTTGCCGCATTTGTCGATTTTGCTGCTCCAAAAAAAAAACCCCTAGAATAGGCGGCTTGAAACCAGGGTACCTGAACTAGGGCCCGACCGGGTAGATAGGGCCTTATCACCCTTTACGCTCCTAGATCCAAATCAGGATATCTCCGCCTAGGCGTCCTTGGCTTCGCTGCGTGTTGGTATTGTACGGTCGCTCCTAAAAATAAAAACAAGTTTCGCAAGGTGGGAAAGGCTAGAGTAGAAACGGAGAGGGCCCGAAAGGTTCCAAATCAGAGGTTAATATCCCCAACAAAACATTTACCTTCGCTTTAATAGGAGCTGTCCCTATATGTGAGCGTGTACATTTAATCTTAGGGTGACGTCTGATTATGCTGCACAGAACAATTCATACTTACTATTAAGACAAATCATCAATATAGTTTAGCTGCTTCGAGAAGGCTTGACATATGGGCGACCTGAGGGATCTCTCATTTTGACTGTCTTTTAGACCCCTTTTTCTCAAACAACCATTGCCTCAAAGGACTTCGTCGCGGCTACTCTTGCAGAACTCGCCCATGCTGCGCAGAGAGGGAACCTGCGGGGTTAGCGTCCCTAGGGCATAGGCCATCCGCAGCCTAGAGGAATGCAAAGTGACGTACTCAAGATGATGTTTTTCCAAATCAATTCAGCTCATGGGTGAATTTACAGGCGTCAATCGTAATATCGCGTGGTACAACAACATTTCATACGATGTGGTGCAACATGCAATGACTCAATTCGTTTCCTCTGCTCGCAGCGGGTGCAACGATTGGACGTAACTCCGCACAAGTCCAGAGAAGGTTCATCCTCTCCAATTTGAAATGTTGATTGGTAGACTGTCATTCAGTGATGCCAATCTCCACTTCCCATGGTCACTCATGGCCTGTCTTATAGTAACTATTAACCAACGATCTAGTAAACCAGTGCATTGGAGTTAACAGTGAAGGTGAGTACAGTCATAATATTCTTTTTCAGAGAGGTACTCGTAGCATCAGGTGTTGGAATGGCCGAAGCACTTCATCTTGTGAATTGTTAACAGGAGCAATGGTGTAATTTCAACTGGTGAAGCACTAGTAATAACTGGAGGTTTCAATACAACCCTGGCCAAGACCCTCCTTGGGTTGATTATCGTGAGCCTTTTTACTTCTGGGAATATACCTAGAATCTGAACATCTTGTGAGATTGATGCAATCAAGTTAAGATACGCAAGGCTGGGTAGCTTTAAGTTGAGTTTTGAATAGTGTAATCCATTTCAGGCTGGATGCAGATCATACGTGCGGTGATTATCCAACCCCCGCAGCACCTGTTCAACCAACAAATCATACTTAGCACAAAAAGGTGATAAGCTTCAAAAGTTTGGTCAAAATATCTGGTGAGATACGACTTATCGGGTAGACACATTCCATCCACCTTTGATTCCCTCCTGTTTATTCTCGGTGATGGCTGGACAATCCAAGCCTCTGAAAGGGCTCCGGCGATCCCTCTGAGAAATGTGGAGTGCGACGACCAGCCCAAGCTGTGGTCGGGTCCGGTTCGGGTAGCTCTAGTACGGAATCTGGGTCGCCGAGAACAAAGTTCGCCCTAACCAAAATGGTGACATCCGCTACTGCGTTTCCCGTGCAGAGGAACAGCACTAAGGGGCCCCTGTTAGGTGTCAAGGATGTTTAACACAAACTGACTTGAACCTGCGACAATTCCAGCAGCATCATCGGTGCGAGCAGGAGGCGGATTGTGTACAAAGTCGAGGTGTATGCTTCAAAGAGACCACGAACTAGCAGAACTTCGCCTTCGAGCTAGACGCCACTAAGATCTAAGTATCATAAACCACTACTCTGCCCTCCGTACCAAGAGCAATGAGGAGTACTCCGTAAGCCCTCACGGTTTGAGTATCTGAGCAATATGCGCCTTCGTATTCCGGAGGCTCGTGGCTTGACTGGCGGGGTTTTTTTTCGGAGATTTATTGCAAGATATCTATGACACGAGTACGGAGTACTTCGACAGTACTTCCAGTATTGCTGTTCCAAATTCTTTTTCTGCGTTATTTTGTCATTAAACACAGCAGTGATAATTTACCGTGCACTTATAGGCGTAAGTGAGAGCAATGAGTTTGGAGTACAAATTAAGCTGACAGGCTTACTAGTTAGCACAGATTACCTGCTGATAAAATCGCTGCTATCAGACACAGGTCGTTCTGCGGCGGGCTGAAAGCAAAAAGGCTCCCACTGGTTCAAGGGGTGATTGAATGAGGATTCCAGTGTTCCGGTTTCGTTTGAGGATTTGATCCCTCCATAGCTTGAGGGTAGAGAGCCAATGGTCGCCAGAGAATGAGATAATAAGAGGATAAAAGCCGTTCGGGAGAATTAGCAAAGAGGAGGTTTACTTTCGGCATTGTCGCTGAATAGGCGGGTGCCACCACTTGTTTAGTTTAAGATTGTGGTACGAAACTTATCTAATTGACACTTTTTCATGTGTTAGTATTAAACCCAAATTGTAGACCCCCCAAGTTGGTGTCGATAAAAGTTTAACCATCTTACGGACATGGATATCGTTTCAAGGGCTGGAGCATATTAAAGGTTCAGCCTCAGATCCTTGCTAGGTTAATGTCTAGAGTAATCTGGCCCTGGTGACACCAATACCTAGTTGAAGTTGGAGAAGATCCACCAGCCTAAGGCCGGATTCCAGAGTCTCCTGGATATTGGGGCTGAAGGTTGGTGTTTGAGATGTCGATAAGAGCAGCTCTATCCCGTGTTAGAAGGGCATACTATACCTGGGGCTCGTTGCATAAGCATATATAGGTCCCGACAACGAGTCCACCAAAATAGAGCAATCGGGTCTCCATCTCGAAACGCGAGATCCGAGAACAGTGCCAATTGGCTTCTATGCAAGCGGTTAGAAATAATGACGCTTGCTGTTGAAAAGAATGCCCAGGAATTTGCCGCACATGTTGGCCTCCCCAGAGGCTGCTCCTCCCCCGCTGTGAGTTGCAAAGCTGTATAGCTCGAAAAGCGTTTAACAGTCACTGACTCAACAAGCAGCCCAATGAGAAGGCTCCTTGCAGTTTGAATATTGGCGTATCAGGAAGGCAAACAACAACTGAGCGCCAAAAGTACCAGATATGGCCCAGCCTGAAAAAGTCAGTGATGGCGTCTGGACGGCGCACACCGGATCTGAGTGATCTGAAGAAGAAACCGCTCAAGGAGGGCGGAACACTTTATCGGCGTCGTAAAATTAGTGTTCCAGAATTAGGGCCTCTGACGACCGTCCAAGAAAGGAACATAGATTCGCGTACGTATGCCCACTGGCATCCTAGTCCCAGTTGCTTCCACTAACTTTCCCATAGCAACAATACCTGGAAAATTCCCTGCTCATGAACGGTCAAATAGTGCTCCTGGCGCATCCTGGGGCCGAACCACTTATGAATATTCGGCCCTCGATCCTGTGGGAGAGCCAGTAAGTTCGGCGAAAGAGTCGTTTAGAAAGGTGGTCGGTTCATCCCCCACGGAAGATGATGGACATAAATCAATAAAAAGGGCCTCATCGTTATTGCTTCCCGATGCACTAGCCGAACATCCTTCGGTTGCAAGTGTGGTTGATGTTGAAATTTCAAAAGCCACCTTGCCTATTAAACGTTCAGAGTCGAATTGGCCGGAAAAAGAGCGACCTGAAGTGCCACCTAAATCACCCCGACTTGGTTTAAGAAACGCAACTACCCAGCCAATGGCGAATTATTCTAGTGTCAGCTCAGACTCCCCTGCTCCCCAATTGGCAGTTCCAATGAGCAGTACCACAGCCGATAACTTTTCCGAGCAAAACTTCATCTTTCCCTTACACACCAAGAGCGCTCAGGCAAAGCCTGGTTCATTTGATTTGAGTCTCCTAGCGACCCCATGGATTTCCCCGTCCCCATTGAAAGGCAGAGGAACTTCCAATCATTCGAGGAACAGAAGTGTCGACGTTTGCCAACCGTACCAGAGAGCAATCACACCACCGCTCACTCTGCATAGAATGGGCTCAATGTCGCTTGATAACAAGCGAGAATTGCATCAAGACTCAGTCGCGGAAAAAATACCACCAAGGGATAAATCGCCAGTAGAGGGTCCGTTGGGGTCTGAACCGAATAAGCAACCTCTGGGCCATTCATTCCTCATCCTCCCAGCTGGGATCCCGGCACACACTGCCTCGAAGCTGCTTTCACGAGATGAAATTGAGCGGTTGAAAATCCAGGCGTGGGAACAAGCCAAACGGTTTGAGGTACTGAAGCACTCGGAAGTCCGATCGCTTTCTAGAGTAAGTTATCTTAGGTGTATTAATTTTGTTGCCATGCTTTTGTCACGATACTGAGGCTGTATAAGGAATTGAGAGCTCTCGATAAAAGGTGCGATTATCTCCGCGAAACCTACAAATCTTTGCGATCGGGACGTCGCAGCCTACACACACGCATGATCTCGTATCTCAAGTCGCCCCGGGTTTCCAAATTCTCCAGGGAAGGCATCCTGAAACAAGAAGAAGCGCTCTCCGAGCTCGATCGGTCAATCGACGAATGGGTCTGCAAGCTGGAACATGCTGAAAATAGAAGAATTCGCATTCGACAGAAATTGCTTGAGCACATGGCTGGCACAATGACGCTGTGGACACCCCATTATGATGATAAAATTTTGGCTGATGACCAGACCCCACCTCGAAGCCCCTCGAGGGCGGGGACTCCACCAAAGGTTAACCGTCGGGAGGTAGAATCGATTAAAATATATGCAGGTGCCGAGCTGCACACTTTGTTTGCTAACATCGAAAAGGAGATGGAAAGGATGTCCAATCCTACCCCGTCAACTCCGCCCGCAACCGCGCTAGCTTTCTAAGGGCTCACAATCCCGCACCAGATCGTAAACGGTTGATTTCCGACCATGATGGTAGTTAACTCCTCCTAGAACCATGCCATACGACAACTAATGAATTTCTCCATTCAGTTAACGCTTGTTGCTATCTCTAGTGTTGAGAGGTAATTCTTGCTGATGTCGACATGGGCAATGAGGCGACTTGTTTTAAGCCATGACAGGCCAGATTCGAGCCCTTTCGGCGATTGTACGCTTCCCTGATGTTATCTCTATCGTTACTCATATTGATTATTCGTCTCTATTTCCCTTTGTATCCATTGCTCATGTTTGCATGTCTGAGAATATATGGAAGCTGCTTTACTGGTATGATTTGATGATAGTAATGGAAGATGGTCAGAAGACGAAATGAAATATATGATTTTTTTTTTTTTAAATTATTTTGTATATATATTTTGGTAGAAGCGGCAGTGAAACTGGACGTTGAAGCTGGATGTTCCTGTGGTTGATGAGGATGGGTTGTGATCCAGCTCAATTTAGCTTAACCCGGAACAACGTTAAACCGCCAGACTCCGAATTTTATAATTCCACCGCAAAGCTGCAAATTTCCTTTTCCAGTAGTTATCAAATATTCCACTCCAACGACTCCAAAATATCCCTTCAGCTCTCGACACAATCGGCTCCGGCTCCGCGTTAGAGCATATCCACTCTCTTTCACACAATGATCCCCAGAACTATGATGCGACAACGCCAGGTTGTAAAGCCTGTGCTTTCAATTCGCTCCATATCAAATCTTGCTTTTCTTGCAAGAAGTCCATCATTTATACCGCCTCTTTCTCAGCCCACACCACTTTTCCCTCCGCGATTATTCCGGAGATATTCTTCTAACCAATCCGAGGGGGCGGAGCCCAAGAAAGAAGCTGCCACAGAAGGGAACGGCAAGGAGACGAAGCCAGAGGAGACAGAAGACCCTGCTAAAAAGGAGCTTGAAACTGCCAAGAAAGAAATCGTTGATCTCAAGGTATGGACCTGTTTGTGCCTCATTCGGTTGTATATCTTTTTATGCGCATCTTCAATGTGACCTTCTTTTCAGAGCCTTTACACTGCTGTTTCGATGAAACGAAATATCTGACTTATTCAAACCACACTTATAGGATAAATATCTCCGCTCCGTCGCCGATTTCCGCAACCTTCAAGAACGCACACGCAGGGAAGTAGAGGCAGCTCGGAATTTCGCTATCCAGCGATTCGCAACAGATCTTCTCGATTCCATTGACAACCTCGACCGCGCCCTAGCTGCCGTCCCCGTAGAGAAGATCTCCGGCGCTGCCGAGCAGGAGAACAAGGAACTGGCGGATCTGGTATCTGGCCTTCGAATGACTGAACGTGTACTATTTAACACTTTGAATAAACATGGGTTGGAGAGATTTGATCCTTCTGAGCTGGTAGACGGGAAACCGCAAAAGTTCGACCCAAAATTACACGAGGCGACTTTCATGGTTGCAGCGGAAGGGAAGGAGGACGGGGATGTGCTGCACGCTCAAACCAAGGGATTCATACTCAACGGACGTACACTGAGGGTGAGACCATTTTTCCTCTTGCTATCCCTTCCATATTTTCCATCCGACAAACCCAATACCTGTCCCCTTGATCCGTTACTGAGCTAGACTAACAACTGCACATTCGGAAAAATCCAGGCTGCGAAAGTTGGAGTTGTGAAAAACTCCTGAGCCCGAACTCGTATCCAATATGAGAGTTTAGAAAAGACCACTCTTATCCGCTTCACCGCCCTACTACATAGGCTCGCAGCTTTCTCACCGCCGAATAGGCTTTTACTCTGGCCACCTCTTTGCCTTGAATCCCCTCACTGATTCTATGTATAGCTACAACCCTGGTGGCTCTATACCTCTAACTCAAACTATTTTTTGTACAATACGCATGTATTCGACACGGACAGGATAAAAATATGTATAAAATGGGAGAAGATATGGACATGGCGTTTTTCTTATATGGCACATTATTCCTAACATTCTGTTTCGACACTACTATTGGTTGAACACATACAAACATATATCCTCCATTTTCAAGTCCGCTGCAATATTCCTTGTTCCTATTTTCCCCCATCATTTTTTGCCTCTCTTGCGAACTTTTCCCATTTATTGTTCCTCTCTCCTCTCTTAATGTATTCATCCTCGCTATCAGGTTTGGGGCTGTTGGCACGGCATGATATGGCGATTTTTTTGGTCCATTTTTCGTTATCTGATCATATTATTTGTGTATGATCTCCTTCCATTGACTTGTATTAGATTATGGCATGGCTAGTGGGAAATGAGGGTTTTCTCAATTGGAGTATTTCCCCCATATTTCAAATTATTATGAAAAGAAGTATAACCTATTTAAATGAATCTAAAGATAGTTGATATGAATATAGATATGTTTCCGCATATTGCGATTGATGACACGTTTTAGCACATACGGGTCCCTGTGGCTTAACAACCGTTTTCGTTTCAACTTCGTGCAACTTGTAATGCAGAATTGAACAACAATGCCGGAGGGATTCTCGCTTTCTTATTCTTCCACAAGCCCGGGCCGATTTGTATCAGCTCAATACGCTCTAGGTAGGGTCAAAAAAGAGAGGAACAGATACTCTTGTCACCCAGCAAGTTAGGAGGCTGTAGGCATCTATCTAAAAATACATTGTAAAAATGATATCGTAAAAACCTAAGAAACAAAAAATTCGTATGAATATTGTACATGAACAGCTGGACCACCATCATCTTATCTCCACCCCCGCCCGCTCCACCAACTCCTTCCTCACCATTTCATGCAACCTATTCGTCTCCTCGTTCGTCAGCGTCCGCTCCAAACTCCGATAATTAACCCGATAGCAAAAACTCTTCCGTCCAGTCTTCGGATGCGTAAACTCATCTACAAGTTGCACATCCTCTACCAGATTACCTGCGACATCGCGCACGATCTCCATCATATCGTTTTCATGGAAAGGTGTGCGGCCGCCTGCCGCAGAAGCAGCTGACGGAGGGACCCAGAAAGCAACATCCTTGTAGCATGCAGGGTGTTTCGAGAAGGGAACAAAGCGTGTGACTTTACCCGCTTGGAATTGTGACAGGAAGCGCGGATCTTGGGACCAGAAGAGGCGGATGTCCGGAATGTTGAACAGAAGCATGGCGATGCGTTCGAGACCGAGGCCGAAAGCCCAGCCGATGCGGTGCGGGGCGTCCGACGATATAAGGAGCTCTTGCTTGACGACGCCGCAGCCGAGAACTTCGAGCCAGTCGCCTTGGTAGAATACTTCGAGTTCCCAGGACGGGCTAGTGAATGGGAAGTACGCTTCGATCCAACGGACTTTGAGGGGCTCCTGGTCAGCGCGGGCGGACTCCGGTGTTCCTTCTCGGGCAGCGGTGAAGATTTTAATGACGAGTAGTTCAAGAGAGCGTTTGAGATGCGTTGCGATGGCTTCTGTCTCTTCGACGCTTAGGTGTTCTGCTTGCAAAGGGTTTCTTTGAGGGTGTATTGTCGGATTAGGATCCTCAACTTTAACATTGTGGGCGGGGATATTATCGGCAGCTTTCATGATGGTTTCCGCGGTTTGCCGTGAGTATTTCAAAGGGTTTTCTCGCGGACGCTTCCATAATCTTGCCGCCTCCAGTTGGTGGAATACTGGATAATGGCTCCGGTCAATAGCATCCCGCCTGTAAACATCTGCAACTACCGTATACCCCTCTTCTTCCGGGCGTGTCTTCTCATTCAGACTTAAACGCTGGAAATAAGATTGTTGATGCGCACTTGTATGCGTCCTCAAGACAGTGGTTTTGTTGACGTAGTATGTATCCGTCCTACTTCGTCCAGGGTGATCTGCTGGGAACCCGAGGACATCAAAGTTCTGCGCCGTCGAGACGATAGGGTTTGGTTCGGCATAATTTCCAAACTCTGGCGCAGTGAATTGGCTCTCTATGAGCTGGCGTGTAATCGCAAGAGGATGATTTTCATCTAGATAGAGGTGACGTCCGATATGTGAAATGATATTGCTGGGAGTGTTTGTCCATTCGTCGACTGGGTGGGTTTTATCACCGTCTTTAATTCCTGCTCGGGGTACCCCGACTGGCGGTATCTGGTGATCAGCCTGGAGTTTCAATTGCCCTCGACCTTCCCCTGGAGCTGAAACCGCCGCCGCTTCTGTTCCTGATGTTGTCGAGCTGCTGGACCTTGAGCTCGCCAAGGGAGTCAACTGACGTCGCGCAGGGTACCCTGTGAACCTCGCTGTGTTAGGCCCGCGATTGGCGGCCAACCGCAGCATCCTGCCCGTCGCAAGCAATCTCATGTCTCTGGCTGGCTCGTCAGGAGCTTGTTACGGGGTAATTGGGACTTTTTGTCCCTCTGTGCAGCTGGGGCAAAGGATACTATTAGTGGTCGTTTGACGTTGCCCAAACCGCGAAATTTCCCTGAACCAAACAGAGTGCTAACCGTAACATTGGGCTCGGTTGTATCCCGGTACCGTAAGGGCGAACGCTAAATTGAATTCAGCCAATAAACGCTCATAAATACTAAATTTTAGGTGCTGCAAGCTTCAAGTGGCGTGTAACCGGCGTTACGAAGTTCATATTTTGGCGGATTTGCGAATTCTCGCATAAAAAATAAAAATAAAAATAGAAGAGATATATATAAAGAGGTGTCGACACCCTCGGTCCATGAGCAGACCGAAATATTTATAAATAATACCTGCTCAAGGCCCAGCTCCTTTGGCGTGATGCATATACTGCTGAATTGTCAAGATGGCCGATAGCGACAAAATGAAGGGCTCGAAACCTTCGACAGCGCAGAAGTCGCTTCCTCCCCGCGATTATCCTTTCTGGTTCGGAGGTTCTGCGTCTTGCATGGCAACCGCAGTGACGCATCCCTTGGATCTTTGTATGCCGTATTCTCATTTCTTGCTGCTATTGAGACGCATGTTTGACTAACGCTTTCTGGGCTAAATTATAGTGAAGGTATTGCCTCCTCAGGCACCGTCCAGGTGTTGCAACCTTCAAAAAGAAGCTGTGTAATAATCGTATCGGTCATAGGTCCGCCTCCAAACCCGTAAACCAGGAGATCCATCTGGTATGTTCAGGACCGTCGCGCATATTGTCAAGAACAATGGAGCCCTGGGTCTATACAATGGCGTACGTTAATAACCCCGGAGCCTGCCGTGGTTTGGGGGGGTTGTTCATGTTTAACTGTAATCGGGGCAAAGCTGATTTTACTTGAGATATATAGCTCTCTGCCTCCCTTCTCCGCGCAATAACATATTCAACCACCAGGTTCGGAGTCTACGAAAGGCTAAAATCAGAGTTTACCTCCGCGGAATCGTCCCCTTCATTACCCACCCTTGTGTTGATGGCTTCAACCGCAGGCTTTGCCGGCGGACTGGTAGGAAACCCCGCCGACGTCCTCAACGTGCGCATGCAATCCGACGCAGCTCTCCCGCCGGCACAAAGACGTAACTACAAACACGCCTTGCACGGAATGGTGCAGATGGTCCGCTCGGAGGGCCCATCAAGCCTATTCCGCGGGCTGTGGCCGAATTCAGCTCGCGCAATCCTCATGAACGCCTCCCAGCTGGCCACATACGATATCTTCAAGGGCGTATGCATCCAACATTTTGGTATGTCGGATAACATCAACACTCACTTCACCGCCTCTCTCATGGCAGGGTTCATGGCGACATCAATTTGTAGCCCCGTCGATGTGATAAAGACACGGATCATGACTGCTAGCCCCGCAGAGTCAAAGGGGCACGGCATTGTCGGTCTGTTAAAGGAAGTGTTTAGGAAAGAAGGGTTTTCGTGGATGTTCCGAGGTTGGACGCCTAGTTTCGTCCGCCTGGCGCCGCAGACTATCGCCACTTTCCTGTTTTTGGAAGAACATAAGAAGATATACCGCGCTTTGAACCCGCGGATAGAGGATGCCGTTCTCTAAACCCCAAGCTGGAAAAGAGAAAGAGCAAGAAGAACCTTTCATACCCGGGATGTACAATCCTGGATGAGATAAAACAATCCCTCGTCGCGCCCACTTTTTATATTCACAATTACCCATGCAGCATTCCTCCATCCCGAAACGACAGAACTTGATACCAATTTTTCTGAATTTAACTTGCATACCTCGGTGGTATGATTTGTTTAAAAAGAATTTGAACCCATACCCGTCGAATCTCATGAAATTTCACCATGATCTCTTCACCAGCAGTCTACAGCAACAATATATCCTGCATTATATATTACATGGAATTATAGAGCAGAGTATCAGTCGTGGCGTTCCGGAGCCCACCCCCGCTACTCCGTCAAGATTCTCACAGGTTGATGGGCATTTTGCCTCCCTTACCCTTCTTTTAATCTCTTCACCAATGATAAATAGCCTCAATTGCGACGACCCCTTCCCTTACGTTCCTTTTGCGCATTTACAAAACGTTCATATTGTCTTGGAATACTTTGCTCATACTTGCACTATCTCCTTTTGTTGTTGGGATCATCAAAATTTGGAATCTGGAAACATTGATGAGGATATTTATATGTACCGCGCGCACAGGACAGATAACTGCGTGAATGACTTCCTTTTGTCGTACTTTTGGTTTTATTCCCTTTTCTTGTTGATCGAGTGATAGACGGATAGACAGATACATAGATAGCATGGAGTGGTTATGATAACTGCGAATACATTTTCATTGCACAAACAAATATTCCATGGCATTTGGATTGACACCGTGAGCAAATAATAATAATAATGATGATGATAATGTTACGATGTACAAAAGTGATCTGCAGTGTACACATGCCATCAGGTCAGCTATCTTTACGGCTTCTTTTTATTCCTCATTCAACGGTTTTCTTAAAATGAATGAAATTCTATACGTAGAGTACATAGAGCTGGCAGGGGTGGCAAAGGAACATCGTGTCAAGGAGCAACTGCGCTCTCTATTCTCTCTAGTTTAATATCTAAGTAAATCAAAGAGTATTTTGCCAGCGAACCTCACGGGCCCTGTACGGCGACAGGCACCGTTAATATGTTAATAATCATTTGAATTTTTGCTGGAATCGCCGAACTGCGTCCAACTTTCACCCCGCAGACATTGGACGAACAGTGCATAACTATCTCTTTCTACCTGCTGCAACGTATTTCCAATCCCGATTGTTCTCCAAGCCTATGCTCATATCGCGACTATTTTGGGCGCCAACTCAGCCCTTTATGTAGAGTCACAAAGCAGCTGCAAGATTACTACATTTGGCTTGCAACATATGCAGCTCTGGGTCTGGAGTACGTTCAAGGTATTAGCGACACCAAAATCGGACAGGTAGTGGCCGGAGAGTGACGTCCACTGTCGATTACACGATGGACGGGACATTTTAACTCGTTTTCAAAATAAACAGATTTACTTCGTCCGCCTAGCTGATTAGGGAGAAATACAGACATCTTAACAAGAAACATCAATGGAGTGGTGACAAAAGAGAAAAAAAAATGGAGCAGGAGACAGATAAGACACAAGGTCTCCAGTTTCAAGAGTTTAACCAATCTTAGTATTACAAAAGAACACGGGGAGAATAATTCATAGATATGTCATGTTATGTTATATATTTGGTACAGAGTTTGTTTCCGCTGCCTTTGTCCTCCCCGGTCCCTTTTCTTTAAACAAAAGAAGGGAAAAACACCCCTTCCTCATTAATTATTTTACTTTTCATTGACAAGGTACCTAGATGCAATTGCACATCGACTACCGATCGAGACGGGCGGGGAAATTACCGGCTTCTATGGCAGGGCGTGCGTTAGATATATTGTCAAGGGGTGGAGGGTTTATGAATATGTCTGTGAAGTTGGTATGTAAAACGTACCGCGCTGGTCATCCCATCTATCGGTCCAGCCCTTGGGGCAGAGTGATCTGTAGGCGAGGTAGAACTAATTATTACACAAAAAGAGAGCTTCTGTCAGTTTATGTGCCCACATGTATTGTGTACTCCGTTTTGTCTCGTCCCGGGTTTAGCGGCAAGCCGCTGGTAAAGATCTGGAATGGTGGCTATGGTATGGCGTTGTTTACCTGTTTGCAGGGGCGGAAGTCCTCGCCCTTGGCTATGATGCACTTGTGGTAGTCAACGTAATTTTGCCAGCAGTGCTTCGTTCTGTAATTTTTATAAAAAAGGGTCCATTGTGTCAGTTGAAATTGGAAGATGTTGACGTCAAAAGGGGATTTTTTTTTTTTTTTTTTTTTTTTTTTTTTTTTTTTTTTTTTTTTTTTTTTTTTTTGGAAATTGAATATTTTCATTGGGCGAACACTATTGAGAAAATGCTTACTGGTTTTGATTAGGGAATCGGGCATCAAAGCCTTTATTTTATTTTGATTTAATTTGGCAAGGTCAGTCCAACTCAGCTCTTTCGAGGATTGTTCCGGGTTTCGAAATCAATGCAGAGGTGGGGGATGCGAAGAGGCAATTGATTGAGCTCTTCTTGGTTATTACATACCGGCTGTTGTGGAATAGAGAAGTTAGCTGGACGGAGTTCTTGTATCAAGTTCGTTGCTTCCAATTGGTTGTATTGTGTGTTTGTTCGGAGGGAGAGAGAGGAGGTGATTCTTACCAGTGACGAACTTGAAGGGCTTGGTTTCGACGGGTTCGTCGGGATCAGCGTCTGGGATGTTACTCATGGTGCTGGTGGAGGAGTAATCGGGTTACAGAGATATTCGGCGTATATGGTGGTGTTGAAGATGTGAGTAGGTGGTTGAGATGAGGTTGGTCTGTCTTGGTGGTGGTGGTGGTGGTGGTGGTTGGACCTTGGGCTGATTTCCGTGAACCGGCGAGCCAAGAAAAACGCAAACCGAAAGTTGGCTGTTCATTGGGTGGCGAGACAAAAGCCCCCATTTCCACACCAAATCAACATCCAACCTTGACTTTGCCTCTGTTTTCCCTCCTTGCCTCTGGTTTAACATACCTCAAACCTCCCAGCATTGAACCTACTTGCTACTCCTGTGTTCTGTGACTATACAGCCACTATGTTCGCTACTCGCCCGCTTAGAATGCAGGCCACCCGGCCACGGCTAGGACCTTTACCCGTCAGTCAATGCCCACTGTTTCCAACCTTGTCATTGTGTTGCTAACTAGGCTTCGTTAGAAGGAAAACCAGAGCGGTATTTACTTCCATCCCTCCTCGCTCCCTTTAGCAGCACTACATCCTGCGAGGATACCAGGGAATAAATAAAAAATGGGAGGAAACATGCTGATTCCAATCGCGCAGCTCATACCGTCTCCCAACGTCTGCGAACCCTGAAGAAGATCCCCCCAGAATTGCTCCCTCTGGGTATGTACTCCAACTTACATTTTTTAAAAAAATCAACTGATAATACGGTTTTCAATTGCTGTAATAATATTAGACTTGGTTAAATGATATACTAATTACTCCGGCGTTTTCCGTTCCTTTAATGCAGGCGCCGTCCTTCTGTAAGATTAACTCCCAACTGAAAACAAACAAAATATACCGCCGTCACACCCCAAAGAATGCCGACCTTAGTGAAGAATAGGGGGAAATGAAGAATCGATCACACGCACAAACTACTAACATTTTGTCCTTTCAAATCCAGCGTGGCACTCGGCGCGGCAGCATACTCCAGCATCAATAAGTTCAGAACAGATAAGACCCTCCGTCTTTCGCGGCCCAAACCGGACGATGCCCACCACTGAAGCGGGGAATCTACGAGAGAGGGTTGTTGGGTGGTTTTGGCGTACGACAAGAAACCATTGACAGTAATAACGGCATGAATCGTCGAGGCGAGGGGGATTGTCGGGACAGTTGAGGACGAAGTGGGAGGAGTGTTCCGCATCTCCAATTTGTATTGTAAGACCCATACGTGTGCATGCATGTGTGTATGTGTGGAGCAAAACCGATGTCTGTATATAATCCCTTTATTTTTCCTTCTCCTTGCTGGAATGTGCTCTTTCACCATTATCACCACCAACCAAAAAAAAAAAAAGACCCCAAAACACCCCGGGGAAAAATGGCAAAAAACAAAAACGTAACATCTCACAAAAGCTTTTGTGTAATTAAATCCCATTTGATGCTACTGATTCGTTATCCTTGCGCTTTTGTGATCAAATGATCAATTCATGTAAAATTACTCATCGTCATCATTATTCGGGCTTCGGACCGGCGACGTCCAGTCCTTCCAAGCCCTGCATCGGATCTTCAGGTCGGTTGTTACTCGGTACAGCTCCTCCTTGCCCAGAAGCGAGCCTGTCCTCTTCGCTGACGGCATGTTGAGCCAAGTACCCCTCCTAATCATCACCGTTAGAAGCAATATATAAAACAACAATTTATGCCAAACCCACCTGTTGCCATATCGCAGTCTTACTCCCCAACCCCTCATTACTATCCTTCTGCGGCTTCGCAGCGGCGACTTTAATTATGCGCCCGTACAGCTCACTCTGGTCCATATTATCGATGGCTTCTTTGGCATCCTGGGATTCTTCGAACTCGACATAACCAAAGCCACGGTGGAGGTCGGTGGAGGAAGGAGCTTCGGGTTTGGGGAGGGAGATATCGACAATTTCGCCGAAGGGGAGGAAGGCCTCTGTTAGGGTGCGGATTGTGACGCTTTGGTCGAGGCCGCCCACGTATATTGTGTTTTTTAATCTTGCAGTTTCGGACATTATTGCGGGGGGAGGCGGGAGGAGATAGGGGGGGGGGGTGGGGGTAGGGGTGCAGTGGAGGAATCACGCCCTTAGGACTCGATCTGTATCCATACAGCACAACAGAGACGGAGGCGGATATATAGTTTTGTGAATGGTACTTATCGGGGGGGGGAGGCGGGAGGGGTATATTTACTAAGGTTGGAGCATGTTGGAATATTTTTGAGCGTATATATAGGCTTTCTTCACCTTTTTTAACTTTCCGATACTCTCAACGTTCTCTCGATTTGATACTGTCCGCTTGGAAGTTTCTCAGCCCGAGATATGTCACGTGTTGCTTATGTGGCTCAGTCTGTGGCTGGTGTTCTCCTATCTCCAGAAGGACACCTGGATCAATATCGAGCCGACCTGACATACAGACGCTGAGATTGAGATAGAGATAGACTCAACAACACCAAACCGCATCCCCAAATTGGGACTCCATATCCTTTTTCTTACCACTGAGTCTCCCTCTCAACCCGTCAATTTATCACCCGAATTCAATTACGTATACTCATCGCCTGGACATACAACATCACGGTTTTGGCCGCTCCTCCGAGTCCCACATAGCCCTTTGCTCCCCGTCCACAACCACCACCATCACATCATGGTGCGTCTAAGGGAAATCCCCCGGACAGCGGCCTTTGCTTGGTCCCCGGGCTCCGCACCCCCCTACATCGCCACTGGGACACGCGCCGGTGCCGTCGATGCGGACTTCTCAAATGAAACTGACCTGGAACTCTGGGATCTTGCCTTGGACAAGGAGGGAGGCGCTACGGAGTTGCAACCGGCTGCGAAACTTAGTACGGAGTCTGGGTATGTTTTTTATTTTTTATTCATTGGCTTTTGTGTGGGAAATTGGAGAGGTGGTATTTTATTTTTAAGGCAGTGGCTAATGGTTAAAATATCAGATTTCATGATCTTGCGTGGACAGAGTCGGACGATAGTTCTAGAGGCATCATCGCAGGTGCCTTGGAGAATGGGTCGTTGGATCTGTGGAATGCTGATAAGCTGTTGAGCGGGGCGAGGTTGGTCCAACAAGAAACTACAATTATCCCTTCAGGCTGGCCGCAGGGCATTCTGGCTAATATTAATTTGATCAAGTGACCCCCTCGTATCGAGGTCCTCCCAACATTCCGGTCCGGTGAAAACGCTACAATTCAATCCGCGACACTCGAATCTACTGGCTACCGGTGGAAGCAAGGGAGAGGTTCGGATACTTCTATCTTCAGCCCTTAGGGTGCTTCTCGATTGGGATATTTTCTAATTCTCTATAGCTTTTTATCTCGGACTTGAACAATATCAACCATCCATCCCGGCTGGGAAATGTCGCTGTAAGACTGGACGATATTGAGTGTCTTGACTGGAACAAGAAGGTGCCGCATATTTTGGTCACTGGAAGTAGCGCAGGCTTTGTTACCGTGTGGGATGTCAAGACCAAGAAGGAGAGCTTGACTTTGAATAATCTCGGACGGAAGGCTGTTAGTGCTGTTGCGTGGGATCCGGAAAAGGTATGATAATGTTTACCATATGTTATGCGAGTACTGACTTTCTGACCTGTGCATTTTGCTAACTCTGCGCTCACTAGCCAACGAAATTAATTACGTCTATCCCGTTGGAGACAGATCCCTTAATTTTAGTTTGGGATTTGCGCAATTCCAACGCACCCGAAAGAGTAACGTTTCAAATCAGCCCCCTTCCTTCCTGGGAGTGAGTAGCTAATTTGGTATAGGTGCTGAGAGGCCATGAATCTGGAGTGTTATCACTCTCGTGGTGTGCTCAGGATCCGGATCTACTCTTGTCCAGCGGCAAGGACAATCGGACCATTTGCTGGAATCCCCAGACAGGCGCCCAATACGGTGAATTCCCAGTCGTGACCAACTGGACCTTCCAGACACGATGGAACCCTCACAACCCGAACATGTTTGCTACGGCTTCATTTGATGGTAGAATTTCCATTCAAACCATCCAGAACACCAAGAGTGATGCCATTGCACGGGCCGGGGCAAGCCAGGCCCAGCCTGTCGATGATGAAGACTTTTTCGCCAAAGCTCAATCACAGCCGCAGGCTTCCACGTTCTCGTTACCAGCACCACCCAGATGGCTGCAAAGACCTACCAGTGTTTCGTTTGGCTTTGGCGGTAGAGTGATATCTGTTGGTCTCACGGATCCCGACAAGCCTGGCTCCCGCGCTTCGAAAATTAGAATAACTCGGTTCGAAGTGGATTCAACTGTCAGCAGCGCTTCTAAATCCTTTGAGGAGGCGCTTGAAGCAGGAGATTTACGTAGAATATGTGAATCTAGAATCGAAAGTGCTCAGAGCGATTCGAACAGAGCTGATTGGAAGGTTATTGAAACACTCATATCTGACAACCCGAGAAAGCAGGTTATTAATTATTTGGGGTTTTCGACCGAAGTTGATGAAGCGGCCGACAGCCTTTCCAAACTTGGGCTTGGAAAGACTGAAGGGGGGGTTAACGGTGTGCCAGAATCGGAATCGCACGGACCGGGAGCCAAGAAACATAAGCGCCTCTCTTCCATTTTCGATACGCATGCCGATAGCGATAACTTCCTTACCGACCTGTCTGCGTCCAAAGGAGCTAGGACGAATAACCCATTCCAGATATACACTGGTTCGGAATCTGAGGCGGACAGGGGAATAACCCGAGCTCTCCTGCTTGGGGATTTTGGGAAGGCGCTTGATGTATGCCTCCAGGAAGGCCGGATGTCTGATGCTTTTATGATTGCGATATGTGGAGGCCAAAAGTGCATCGACAAGGCCCAGGAAGCCTACTTCCAAAAGCAAGCAGAAGGGCCGAACTATCTCAGATTACTAGCTTCTATCGTTGGTAAAAATCTTTGGGACGTTGTCCATAATGCCGATCTTGCAAACTGGAAAGAAGCTATTGCAACTATCTGCACTTTTGCGACCAGTGAGGAATTCCCCGATCTTTGCGAAACTCTCGGAGATAGGCTCGAGGAACAGGCTAAAGCCCAAGATGATAAGGAAAGCCGTAAAAATGCGGCTCTCTGCTTTCTGGCTAGTTCAAAGTTGGAGAAAGTCGTGGGTATCTGGATTGATGAACTTCAACAGAACGAGAGCAAGAGTATGCAGGAAGCCACCGATGATACGACCTTCTCGATTCATGTCCGTGCTCTGCAGAATCTAATCGAAAAAGTGACTGTCTTCCGCCATGTCACAAAATTTGAAGATACAGAAAAAGAGAAGCCGTCTGATTGGAAGCTTAGCCTTTTATATGACAAATATCTTGAATATGCTGACGTTGCTGCCACCCATGGGCAACTGGACGTTGCAGAAAAGTATCTTGACTTGCTTCCCCAAGCTCATCCTGCGGCAAAGGCCGCAAGAGGTCGGATAAAGCTCGCAACCCGGAAGACAGTTGCAAGAGCAGCTCCTGTGCATCCCACTACCACCTCCCGTTTGACGCCGAAGCCTCTCCCACAACCGAATGTTCCGCAGGGAATGTTTAACCCAAATGCAACCATGGCGCAAACAAACAACCCTTACGCCCCGCCAGCCCCTATGCAAGTCAGCAATCCTTATGCGCCAGTTGGTGGCCCATCTGGGTATTCCCCAACAGGCTATCAACCGCCGCAGCAACGCCAAGCACCAGGGCCAGTCGCACCGCCCCCGCAAGCATTCGGAGCTCCCCAGCAATCACACGTCCCCCCACCACCACGGGTCACGAATCAATCTCCATCAACCGTTACATCTTACACGCAGGCTACGAATTTGCCTGCATGGAATGATTTGCCGGAAGGGTTTGCCAAAGCCCCGACTCCACGTCGCGGTACTCCGAGCGCAGGTGTTGGTGCTATCAGCTCCCCATTCCCTAATCAACAACCACCACAACCCTCGCAATCCCCGCAAGCGATTTCCCCCCACCAGCCCCCTCCACCCAAACAACGCTCTTCAATGGCCGTTCCACCTCCGCCACGAGGTCAAGCTGGTCCTCCGCGAATGACATCGCCTCCATCAGTGGGCCAGCCGTATGGATTCCAGGCACCCGAGAGACCTCCCTCGACTTCAAGCGCTTACACACCGTCAACCCCACATCCTCCCGCCGGGCCAGGCATGAACGTTCCTCAGATTCCTCGTGGTCCTTCGCCCTACAATGCACCCCCGTCCGGCCCGCCGCCCTCAAATCGGTATGCGCCAAACCCAGCAACACAACCATCTGCACCTCAACCTCCCCGGCCAGGGATGGCACCGCCTCCTCCCGGAGCGCCTGCACCCGCTCCAGGCCCATCCCCATATGCGTACCAGCATCCTCCTCCCCCCGCCCAAGGGCCCTACGCGCCACCTTCCGCGCCTACATCAGGAAGACCAGAGACCCAACCGCAGCAGCAGCCTCCACCTCCGAGCTCTGCAGCGGGCTCGCGACCAGGAACAGCACAATCGCAGAAGAAACCAGCCGCTGCTAAATACCGTGAGTAATATTCTCCCCAACAATAAAGCAAATGTTATACACCAGGACTAAATATGACGAATACCCAAACAGCTCCCGGCGACCGCACCCACATTCCCTCCAACGCCCAGCCAATCTTTGAAATCCTCTCCGCGGACATGCAGCGTGTCAAAGCACGTGCGCCAACCTCTTTTAAAGCGCAGGTAAACGACGCGGAGCGACGGTTGAATATCCTCTTTGACCATCTGAACAATGAGGATCTTCTTAAGCCTGCTACCGTGGAGAGTATGGCTGAGCTTGCGCGGGCGCTTCAGGCACGCGATTACGATACGGCGCAGGCGATTCATTTGGACATTTTCACGAATCGGAATGATGAGTGTGGGAATTGGATGGTAAGTTGCCCCATTATTTACTCAATATTTATGGTTTTTGATTTACAGGGTATTAAATGTTATTGCACTCTATGCGACGGATATGGCTAACAACACCTTGCTTGTTTCCCCTCAATTTAGGTTGGTGTAAAACGATTGATTGGCATGAGCAGGGCGACGCCCTGAATTTAGCTTTTATATACAGACTTTTTCGCGTTTTCGTTCCGTCTTCGTTCTTTCCCCTTTCCTTTCTTCCTTATTTAAACCTCTCCTTCTCTTCTTCCCGTTATACGGGCAGTACATACTGTGTTTGCTCTGCTGTCCTCTAGCTGGGAGATAGGGGAGGTGAGTGGTTTTGTACGGTGGACCATACCTATCTGACGCAAGACATATAGGCAAAAAGTGGAGGAGCAGGTAAGGGAACCAGCATAAAGATCATGAATTAAGATTGTAGTGAGCTGAGGAAGCGTTGTTTTATATTTCCCTGGGGTATTTTTTTTTTTTTTTGTCGTTATATATTAATATCAGTTTGAAGTTATTGGTTTTGTTGGATTGATCTTTCAACTCTTCGCGTTCAAATCTGTATCTGTGGGAATGATTTCTCGTTTCTATTCCCTTACTTGTTCAATTCTAGAACGAAATTATGGTCGCATGAATTGGCATACACCCGCCAGGACTTGATATTACACAAATGTAATAGACACAGATCCAAAGTTCAATCTGCAGAAAAGAAAATGAAGAAGGAGAAAGGAAAAGCTACACGCCCGCCCCGAAACAAAGCTGCGAAAAGAAAGCTCCAATTTCCACCGTACCGACAGCAGGCCCCACCTCTACCCTTTCGAAACGCTATATATATCCTGTTGGTATCACTTCCCTCCTCTCTGGCAGCGCACGACTGAGCGGATACCTGCAAATGAACACAGTCATACACATGAACGCCATAACCCACAGTTTAACCACGACTCTCTTTAAAAACGACCATACTCGCACTGGCAAGTTGCGATCCCTCGACGCCCAGCTTTCGCCAGAGAGCCTGCGCGCCATCCTCGATCATGAACCCGAGAGTGAACGAAGTGAAGTAGAGCACCAAGCCAAGAGGAGTCTGGGGACGAGATGCTTGCGCCAACTAGGAAGGCTACCCCCAGTAATTCCGCAATGTATACGCATCCCACATGCTATTGAACAAGGGGAGCCAGTCCGACGTTTTGGGTTGTCCAAACCTTACAAAAATAATCGATGTAAGCCGTGTCACACTATCGATCATCACTCGGGGCATGCGCGATCCATTGCTCCCTGGTCGCTCTCAGGTATGTAAATTCTGAGCCGGCCCGTGTTGTTGTACGGGGCGGTGGTTCATCCTGAGTGAGATTCCAAGATCTCGATTCATTTAACACAGCGTAAATCCGTATATACTCCATATTCCGTACATAAGGTATACCGTCTAACTGGGCTGTTGAATGCCAAGAGCCAAATCACAGACATCCTCGATGACCGGTCGGAAATCCGCCCCTGTGAGTGCTGAGGGGCCACATATTTGATCTGATGCTAAACAAGGAGTTCCTTTAGCGACCCACAGCTGTGGAACCGTACCCGCGTTCGTTCGGTAACTTAGCTATGATCCGTGGCTGCTACATCTTCGACATGCTCAAACTTGCACCTACTGTACCTGTAATGATACTCCGTACATGGCGGGGTTTGTCATCCAAAAATAGCCTTGAGCCAAAAGATTTTTCACATCGGGCCGCTCTGGTGCTGACAGTTGAACCTACACACTCCCACTTTGCTGCATCTGGAGGTACCTCTTTCCTGCCAGCAAATGGGGCCATCATTTATCGGCTGTTAGGCTATGAGCTGGGGTTCGATCATTTCTGCACTCAAATCGCCAGAAGATCCTCTTTTACGTCAGCATGGCCTTCAAATGAATCATTATAGGCAAGGCTGGACACACATTAAACGATGCTAGGACAATCCGCCACAGCCCCGAAAAGGAAAAAGGCTGTTTGGGAACTTCGAGGAGCACAATTCATTTAACCACGCTGAAAGAGAACCGGTTAAGGTTTAGTAGGCTTGAAAATGATTGGATATCTATGAAGGGAAATGAGGAGTATCAATTTCCAAAAGAGAGGAAACAATATATTTGCACAGAATGATAAAATTGATAGTGTTTTCATTCAGAGTGTCGTCAAAGGCGGATGTACCTCAATTGGTACTATTCGCTGATGGTTTAATGATAGGATTAAAGGCTTTAAGGTGAATCTGAGGTAGAGTACTACTGTACATGGGGATTGTAACAGGGAAATGACAACAAGTATATCTTGTATAGTCCGCGCTTCACTAAACAAAAAGAAATGGGAAAACTCATGAGAACACCCGGCAAGAGGAAAAAGGAACAGAGGGAATAAAAATAAATATATATCAAAACAGATACAAGAAATTTTACCGGGCACCCGTGCTCGCAAACTGAGATCTGATGCCTCCACCTGCAGGGAAATTTCTTGCACTCAGTAATGTTCCCTTGACACTTCGAATCTCCGCTTTGAAAGCTGCGATGCCATCGTCCTCTTTACTCGAGCTGCTGGATTTCCCATCGCTTCTCATCGAGCCGGAATTATCGTTATATATGCCGTATAGGTTGGAGCCCAGATACGGAGCAGGGTTGTTATAGATCAGACCTTCTAGGTACTTTTTCAAGTCCCAGAGAGAATTCTCAGTACCGCTCTGTGTGGTACCCAAGTCATCCTCTTGGGATAAATAATCAGTTAGGCCTGAAGATATCGATTGGAGGCGCTTGACGTGAATTTTCACAGTCTTTTCCGTGGATGAAAGACCGGCAGTTTCCGGATCTTCGGTCGGTGTGGTGGAGCTGGGTGAGATATCTGGGGATGTTTGTGTCGCAATGTCTCGGTGGAACAGTTCGGTTGGATCTGAGGTTACTGAAGCCGACTCGTCATCAATCAGCTGTTGTTCATGTTGTGAGGAGATTTGACGTATGGGAGGGATCGAGGAAACAGTATTTTCGAGCTTTTCATTCAAAGTATCGAGATTGCGCTTGGCTGTTTCGGCTAACTCATGTCGAGCGCGAGACAGCTCCGTCAACATTGGATTGATAAGGAACTGACTAGCACCGTATAGTGTTGCGGCAAGACCTGCAGCGCCGTAGAGCGTGTACATGACACCTTGCAAGGTAACTAGAGGGGCCGGCTTCTGTGCGTGCAGAAGAAACTCTGGGTATGTTATAATGGGTGGAGATGTGGATGTGGATGTGGAAGTTGAACTCGGGGCATTTGGGTTATTTGAAGGAGACGACGGCGAGGTTATGCTGGATGTGTCCGCCTGAGGGCCTTGGGAACTAGATGATATGGGCTCCACAGAGCCTGTAGATGGCGATTTCATAACTGCGCTTGTAGCCTCAGGGTTCCTTGAGATGCCAAGTAGCTTTTGGATATCCTCATTCTGCAACCCTTTGGACTCCAGGAAAGCAATCTTGTTATCGGTTGGCGCATCACGTATAGACTCATCTTCCAGGAACCGGGAAGCCTGTTCAATAAGAGTTTCTTTTGGGGAGGACTCTGTCTTCGTTGTATCTGCGATTGGAGAGCCGGAGCTCGTCGTGGAATTTGATGCGGCTTTATCCGAGTGCTGGAGCTGCCAGCTTGGAATTGCCGGAACTTTTGGTTTTGCGTTGTCAGCCATGACTGTTAAAGAAATAACGCCAGCCAAATTGAAAAAAAACAGGAGGATAGGGACTGGATTCTCTTGCAAAACAGAAATGAGGATGTCCTTGTAAAAGACTTCAACAATGTAACTGTTTTGAAGTGTTGGAACCCTCCAACGAGGAACTGGACATTTCCGCCGGACCTCGGCTGCGCTGAGTCAGCGAATGAGGCGTCGTAAAATATCCAATGTA
This sequence comes from Emergomyces pasteurianus Ep9510, assembly GCA_001883825.1. NCBI lineage: Eukaryota > Fungi > Ascomycota > Eurotiomycetes > Onygenales > Ajellomycetaceae > Emergomyces > Emergomyces pasteurianus. The sequence continues at coordinate 57,224 of LGRN01000051.1, read as the reverse complement.
TTGTAACATAAATGCTGGTACGCCAGGTTCGACTGTGGTGAGGAATGACCGGTACCTGCTGTATGGCATTACGCTACTGTGAAATACCTGGCACCGTAGCTAATTACTGTGATCCAGAAAAGTACCTCTATGCTGGCCTTGGTGTACCATGACGTCCGACTTTCGCATCGAAACGTTTGAAGTTGGCTACGTCTTTGGAATGAGCTGTTCAAACCCAAAGAAAATATCCCCAAGTTTTGCATTCCTCCCCAACTCAGGAGATTATTCAGACTGGCTTCGCGCTTATTGGCACCCTGAGTAGTATTGAGTTTCTCAGTTCTTGGCTGCTCCCCCCACCTAGCTACAAAGGACTGACTGGCTGTGAGCTATTCTCACCGACTCGCGCCTTGTTGCCGGTAGTAGTGGCTGTGACAAAGGCGCTATCCACGACCGCCGCCCGCTCGCCGCCCAGACAGACCAGATTTCCATGGCAGACAGGCCTCTGACACGAGTTCGCCAACAGTCTGATCGTGAATCGTCGTACTACCAAAATACGGAGGTGACCAGCACCAGCTGCACGGACGAAAGCAGCGACGATTGGCAGCCCCAGACCCCAAATCAATCAAAGTCTTCCAGGTAAGGTTTACTATTGTGAAGTCGATGGATTCTAATTGTTCATCTCAGTCTGGAGCTTGGAACCAGATGTCTCCCGCCGTTTTTTACTTGTGTCGTCCAGCGCCTGCGCTTATTTATCACTCCCGCCGTCCTGTAACTTCTTCCCGGGATTTTCTTTTTACTGGTTGGAGGCTAGGATTACTTTGCCGCCAACTTAATAAATCCCACCCATGTTCTGGTTGTTGTTTTGCTAGCTCTTGGGTAACAAGCAAGATCAACTATTGCATTTCGGCACAGCGACCGCCATGCCCAGACAGTGTTTGGAAGGTAGTATCAGCATCAAGGAACTCTGGCTCTTTGTACGCACATCTGTGCTCGTAGAGAGTGGCTAGGGTGGTGCATCTGCATATGTTACCTTTCGCTGATTTACCAACCTTTCCTGTCGGCACATTCCCTGCTGATTTTGTGTGCTATATAATACAATTCAGCTGGCGCCTCAGCTCTCAGTCTGAAGCACCTATCTCTATCTGTCAGCCCTGCCCAGTGTTTATACATATGCCCTTTTGCTCGCGTCCTCCATCCCTCGCTTCCTCTTTCTGACTGTACACTCTCCATCAATCCCAACCTGCTGCGGGAACCTACGATGAGAGATTTTCATCTTTCTTGACTTTGCCATTTTTCGAGTTTATTTGCATACTCTACCATGTCCTCTAAGCGCTCTCTCCGGCCTCGTGCCACTATAACCAATATGCCATTCCCTCGTTCTAACCCGACTATAAGACATCGCAGATCAGTAGACGAAAACCTGTCCTCGCCATCAGTTACCGTGTCTCGTTTGCCTCCCAGTCCCCCTAAAGACGAAAACAGATCTATTCGTCTGAAGGTTAAGATGCCCTCGAGTAAGCTCAGGGAAGTCACTGGTGGGTCTGACAAACGCCATCACAATATTTTCACCGAACCAGTGATCGTGACTGGCCCAAGGAATAGCCGATCGAAAAGAAGGCTGGTAGAAGTGGATACGGATGAGGATGAGGAGGCTGAGGAGTCCATGAATGAAGATGAAGCGGAGGGGTCGCACATATCTGATGCTGACGGGACGGATGATGAGGAAGACGGAAACGAGAGCGAAGATGCGGATGCGGATGCGGATGCCGACGCTGACGGTGAAGAAGATGTTGATATGGATGATGCGCCACCAATTCCTCCAAGTGCCAAACAGGCAGCGTCACGGCCGACTGTTACGGTTACGCCCGCTGGGAACGGTGAATTGAGGAATACGGACACCAATATGGACCTCGATGATGACGATGATGACGATGAGGAACTTTCAGAGTTAGATTCCGATGCAGACGCCGAAGGCGAGCCCGATGAAGTAGCCGTGCCAGATGAGCCATCAGAGATGGCTGAGGATGAAGAGATAGAGGATGAAGAGGACGAGGATGAAGACGAATTGGAAAGTGACAGCGGCACTCCCGTTATTGGCAGTCGAGCAAGTACACCTGATGTAACGAAAATGACTAAACGGCAGCGGGGCCGTATGGAACTTGGGGGTGATTTCTTGCAATTGCCAATGGGTAAGAAAAATTTATTCTAGGATTCGAACTTCTCTTATATACTTTTCAGTCCGTACACTGACACTTTCATCGGCTCATCCAGAACCACAAGTGAAGAAACACCTAACTGCAGAAGAGCATGCCATGCGACGAGCCGAAATGGCACGGCGAAGGAAAAACCTCAGCGAAAAGCGCAACGAGGAAGAAAAGGTAACCCCCTCCCGCCCAACTTTTTATACTGCTGAGGTCCTTGTCTTCAGTCTTGAAAGAATAAACTAACAAAATGGAATAAAAATTCGAAAATCTGCTAGATGGATACAATAAACAAATTGCTCAAGAAACAAGCGCCTAAACGACGAGGCAAGATCTCCGCAGCCGAGACAGCAGCTGGTGGTGACACAACACCCAGAACGCAAGATCCGCAGGAGCCCGAAAAGCCTGATCCGATAATGATACGCTATGTTTCGAACCGTAACGGCTGTAGGGTTGGTGTACCAGAGGAATGGCTTGGAACGCCAGCCGGACGTATCTTTGGAAAGGTACCAACAAAGCAGGGCAGCGAGCCTAACCAGGGCCACCGGCTCGTGGAGGAAGTGTAAAACATTGGCAGTGACATTCTTCTTTCTCTTTCTTCCTTCTGGTTTTATTGTTGTATTTTCGGTTGTTATCGGCTGCTTCTATTATCTCTAAGCGAGGCGTTCAGTAGTCTTTCAGAAGCGGAGCCTTTTAATTACAATGTGTGATGCCACTGGGAAAGGGGGGACATGGGTATATTTATGTATTACGTGCAAAGGATTGGTGTTATGTCTCTCATGCGTCAATTGAGCAAGATATGGACTATTCATACCAGATTATACAAACGGACACCTTGGACTTGCATAGCACAAACAGAACACTACATTTCATAAGGTCGTAGGTATACACGGACGATATCTCGATTCGAAATTATTCCCAAAATATACGGAGTACATATATGATTAAGGTTTGGAACTATTTATCGGCCTTTACCTCTCCTCCCTTACGGCTGAGCATTTCTTCGAATCTGCCCAGTCTGGGTATTCTTAAGGACTTGGGCAGACTGATCCGCTTCCACCCTTTTTACCAGTGAGGTACCTCCCCAGCCAAAACTTCGCTGAGTGCCTTCCCTCGCACCTCCAGTCTCATATCCATCTGTCCCCAATTCCAAAAATATAGGAGATCAATAAATTTTATCGGCTCGAAGCTGTAAAATATTTGCCCCGTATCTGATTTTCCGTCTCTCTTTTTGACGCCTCTTAATGGAACAAGTACTACATGTCCATCTCAGCATTGTAAAATTATCCTGTATCCACAACCGTCGTCGATCCTGCTTTCCAGTAATTTTTATGGGCAGATATGTTCACACCGCGTTATTGTTTGTGCGGTAGGTAAAAGAAATGGCCAGCGGGAGCCATAGCCCGTTGGTTTTGCATTGGATTGCGGAATCAGTTTCCGGTTACTATCTAGGTGACTCCAGTACGGTATTGGGAACTGCTACTGTTTCTCTGATGTAGCGACTTCTTTGGTGACAGCCAGCTTTGGTTGAGACGGCGGTGATGTCGCTGCTGATTCCTCCCCGCTGTAAATTTTGATATATCAGATATTAGCAGACGTTCTCTCACATACACTTGCTAGTTTATCCACAGGGTAACTACAGTAGATCTTACTGTGCCTTCTCATGCATTTTATTAGCCTCTAGGCCCATGAACGAGGGCGCGAATGTCACATATCCTACATTATCAAAAGTTAAGTTCTGTGGAGAATCCAAGCCGGTGGGCAGTTATACAATACATACCATTGAGGACACCAAATCCCACAGCTAATGCAACTGGGACAAATCCGCGCATCCGACCCATTGTAGGCAGAAGCTTGTTTTCAGCAATCTACGAGTTGAATGAGGAACAATTCGAGCGCGGATTGAAGAACTAGAAGAAAAAGCATCCGCGAGATAAAGTTGAAAATTGCTGGAGATCCATTTCACATCACGTGATCGTGATATAGTAGGGTTCTTGAAGTCGCGTCGTCTGCTATCTGGAACGCGTCGCCTAAAACAACGATCACAGTCTCAGTGCTAAGATTGAATCTGGGCAGATTACGGAGTACACCATCTAATTACTCCCGGCAGTGATTTTAATTTCTCGCATTCAAATTCATATTCTACTATGACAGCTTAAGGCGATGGGTCATTACCGTTGGCTTGCAAATGGAACTATGGCGAGAGCGTGGCTTTGTTCCAGACTCAGATGAAGACGACGATTTCGACAGTCAGCAAAGCAATAAATTGAGTCAAGGGACCGGAAAGGCTTCCAAACCGGCTATACTTGTAAATGAAGAACGTATTCCGGAGGACACGAATGCCCATGGAAATCAGGCAGATCAGGTGGTGGAGAACGGCCCGGAATCCAACGCGGCTACTCTAGGATCGAAGAATGACCTTTTTGAGTCCCAGTCAAGAACCAGTCCGGGTGAAGGAACCGGAACGATAACGGCATATGATATACGTGGAGATGAACCTATCACGGAGGACCTGCATGTTCATGGAACCCCGGGAGATCAGGACCAAGAACAAGTGGAGGATCATCCTGAATCTCAGGTTATTCCCCAGGCTTTTGGTAATACACTTTCGGGAAGCGGTGATCTAGATGACGATCCTCTCCAATATGATAATGGCTTGAGTAATTTTATCTCAAGAACCGACCTTCCCAGCACCACGACGGGAAATACTACATCCTCAGATGTCATTCGCCGTTTCCCTTCGAGCACCGAGCGGAGTTCCTCCCCTGATGAGCTGCAATTTGAACAGCATTTTCGACCATGTATCCCAGTTGAAAAGGACTCACAATTGAACTATCCGAAAGGAGATTCGGCGGATGACAGCGAAGACTCCTCCTTATCACCAGCTCAATCCAATCCGCAGACCCCGCCATCGTTTAGAAGTCCTGGACCAAGGAGAGCGCTGCGGGGCCGTAAATTCATCAATCTCCACCCCTACTTAGCGGACCAAGTAGAATACCAGAGATGGTGTGCAAGTCACAATATACGACCTGTTCGTGTAGCACCTGCGGACCGTGATTCTAATCGTCCAGATGAGTCACAGGGCCAAGAATTTTTGAATGAAGCCGCGCCTCCTTCGAGCAGCCCGGTTGAGACGTTTCGATTCCCACCCAGATCCCCTTCTACGACATCCATGCGAAGGAAATTAACCCGGCCTGCACGACCACTTCGAAATTCCCCTCAGACCAGCAATTCCCGGAAAACACTAATACCTTCAAGCTCTACAAAATTACCGCCGCTGTTGATAAGTAATGCAGATGGCTCTAGCCGCAAACCTAGGAAAATATCTCGAGCGCACAAAGGTGGAGGAGTAAATGAGCTCCAGGAAACAAGGCAAAACCAGATACAAGTCATCGTTGACAATAGATCGTTAGGAACTCCACCCCGAGAAGCTGGTGGTATCTTTGATGTTCCCTTGTCATCACCTTCGTCAGGGCCAAAATCGTCAAATAAGCGGCTTCAAAAGCCAGCCAAATTTCGGTTCCCTCGTGGATATAGTCCTTCGCCGATAGCCAGCCCGGTTCGACAAAGCCCTCAATATTTGGATGCAATATCAATAGGCGATTCATTGGACCTTGATCTTGAAGGCAATTCGAAATCCGGTGGCAACTTAAGCCCGCAGTCACCACTGCCGCCGTCCGCGGAAGATGCTGGCGAGGTGGAAGAAATAAACCGACTAGAAGCAACGGAAGACTTTGAGGAATCAGAAGAATATGCGACTGTTGAGCTTCAGCAACTCAGGCGGAGAATTAAGGGGGTGCTACCAGCTTCATGGCCACGACTTGACCTCAAGCGGCAACAGGAAAAAGAGAGAGCAGCGGCCGAAAAAGCAAGGCTTAGCTACTTACGCAATCGTCGCCAGAGTGGTAAAGGGGTAGCCCAGAGAATATCAAGAAAGAGGAGTGATAATCATAAGCAAACAAGCCTGCCTAATACTTTTCTCACTCCTGATGAGTCAAGTTCGGACGACGAGCCAACTCACGCCACTCTAAGCTCACGGGAAATTCTGCCAGAATTGATGGAAACAGATGATCCATTTGCGGACGAAAATGCAGAAGACATCGTTGAAGATAACCGTATTGACTACATGCTACCTCCAGCACCGCGGAAAGCAAAGCGCCGCAACCTCCAACAACGTCATGGACTAGGATCTCACCAGGAAAATAGCCTAAGTGCTCAGGCTTCCTCAGTGTCGAGGAAACGGCCCCAGCATCAAGCGAGAATAACAGATTCCCTAAAAAGATCGCGAGTTGCGATTGCTCCGTCAAACACCAGGCCTCCGAGATTAGGCATATTAGACGCGACTGATGTAAAAGATCAACCAGTTCGGAAACAGCCTCAGTTCCTTCGCGTTGCTGCGCGACAAGCGCGATTACGTCGGAACCAAGGTCGAAAAAGTCCGACAAGAACGTACTTAAAGCTTGGGACCAGTCGAGACACAGAGGACGCTAATAAATCATTAGGAGAATGGAAGGCCGGGTCGCTTCAGCAAAGTAAAATCATAAGCAATCACCCAACAAAGCGACTGCGGCAGTCATACGAAAGTAGCTTGACGGGCCAGAGCTATGTCGAGCCCAGTCAAATTATGTTACATCACGTTCGGACGGATGAGGTAGACCCAGTGCCTCGAATTGATATCGATGTTACAAGTGCCAGACGGTACCAACACAGATCTCCTTCGAAATCAGCCGGTACGGCACAGGAAGGGGGTGCGAATCCGCCAAAACCCTCCTGCACTCAAGGTCGGGTTGCCCAGCGCTGGACAGTACGGAAAGGTGGATATGCGATATCCTCTCTTAGACGAAATGCACCCAGACCTGCACAATTGGACGTCTCAGTAACGAGCAGTCATAACTTGGGCCGTGCGTCGAGCTTTCACCGTTCGCTTTCTGCACTCAACTCGCTCTACAAAACTGCGGCCTCGCCTCAAAGCAGAGACAGCCGCTTCTTGTTGGCAAGGTTTCTGACGGAGAATCCACCTCCGCCGAGTACCCGTTCAATGCCATCCAATAAAAGTTCCAATTCCCCTGGTGACACGGTTCCATCTCCTGAACAGGGCCAAAAACGACAATGTCGGCGACGAAAACGCCCTCCCCGGCATATCAACGTGGAAAATGTTGAAGATTCGCTGCTCTTAAGTGTGGATGTTGATGCGGCGGAGACTCAATCTGTAAAATCAGTTAAGGTCAACGAACACCATTCTCTGAAGGGTCTCAAACCTGCTTCAGCGGTCTACACAACCAGTTTCGACATTTTCCCCCTCCCGGTTGGCACCTTCTTCCATTCTTCAACATTCATTGGAAGTGGAAACCTTTCGCGCTCCCTGAAACTCTCATCCCGTAGCCTAACCCATGATAATGGCCATTCTATGATACAGTACGCCGATCAAACGCATCTATGGGGCCCATGGAATGAAACTGTATCCTCAGAGCTTGGTGCTTTGCTAGATACTGTTTTAGAAACAGCCTGGAAATGCGAATACTCAAATGGCAATATTACCCACGATTCATCTGCAAAAATAGCCCAGACGTTAGATACCTTCCGATCTATTATCACTTACGTGAATGACAAGCTTTACTTTCTGGACCCTGTCGATAGACCAATGTTTGTTGATAGGTGCATAGTGCTTTTATCAAAAGTTTCGGATACCTTACCAATAGCGACAAATTATCTCGCTGATTCCACGGCAGCTACACAATTCTGTATAAAATTAGAACTGTTGACCTATGTTTTTGCTAACCAAATACGCCAAATAGCATCACATGAACTGGTTCAACCTACGAAATATTTCGAGATTGTGGGTATGATGACGACAATTCAAAATCGAATTTTGCAAACTGTGTTAAGCAATACTGGGTTAACGGACATCAAGCGATTTTTGGAGGATATTAAATGGCGACAAAAGAGAGAATCTGGAATCAAAGACGATCACCCTTTCGTGGAGGCATTTGTCGTTGTTCAGAAGATATTTTATACGGACCCGATGCTTCGAGGTACGAACGATGATCTTCTGTCCCAGGCAGTTTTGCCTGCATCAGCTTCTCATTTACCAAATGATGCCCATGAACTGGAGAAATTATGGCACGGAGTATTTATGACACTTCCGCTTTATGAGTTTGACGAGCTTGGAATTTTCCATCCAGGGAAACGCTTTAAAGAAACTTTCGACCAGTGGCAGACGATCAAACACCTGGTATCGCCCGTCTTTGATACTTCTGCCTGTCTTTCAAAAGCGTCCTCTCCAGCCTTCAACAATTACTGTCGGGCACTGTTCCACCGTTGTTTTTATTTGATTGACAGTTGGGGCTGGCGCCACAGCAAGGTTATGCTAGATACGCTCTTCGATTTTTTCGCGAAAAACTCCCTTCACAACCTAATCCAAGAGCAATCATTCGGCTCGCCAAGCTTTCTTGACGAACTCGACCGACATCCTACCCTTGAAATGGAACCTAGAGACAGCTGTTTCCATATTCTATTGAAGACTATAGCCCTCGGCCTCAAGAAGATGACAGTTCTTTACGATAAGAAAAAAGTTCGAAATTTTGCCTGGCGCCTGTTACCAAACCATGGCCGGGAGTATCCAAAAGACCAGCCTCTTCGCATAGAGGATCTTGAGGCCCTAAGGAATCACCACGATCTTCTGTGTACGCTTTACTGGGCTGTTCCAGACACCTGTCGGCCACGAGTTGAAACTATTCGCGACCTTGTACATCCTGCAACGGCTCATAAAGAAGTATGCGCCATTAATATTCAATCCTGGTTGAGACTGGTTAGATTTAAATTATCCACAGACGAAGACACCCCTGGATTAGTACCCTTTGCCGATTGGCATGCTTCCTTCGTGGTTGATATGTTGCAGCAGCACTCTCATGCCCGGACTGATATAGAAACCCAAGTCGCTTCAAATTCGCTGTTTTCTCGCCAAACTGTCGAAGAGGCTGTTATTGATTACCAGAAACCAATAGAATCACTCTTAAGCAATGCCCTGGTCAATTTGAGAATTGCAATCGATGCTGCAAGAGCCCCCAATCAAGCCAAGGTTTTATTGGAAAAACTTCCTATCGCCAGATTACTCGAACTTTTCCAGCCTGGAATTTCCCGCTTACATCCACTTATTTGTAAAACGCTGGATGTCGTGCTTGCTTACGCAAATGCGAACGGGAAAACCCAGGCTTCAACGGGATCTACTGAAATAAGTGATGATAGCCAAGAATTTGAGGGCTGGGCAGTACTCGAAGAGTTCTGTGAGCAAGAAGTGGGAGCAGCTGGGACAAACCCCGTTATTGAGCATTTGGATAAAGTCATTCGCCCTGCGTTATCTCGATTCCTTTCCACTTGCTACGGCGAAGACCAAGCTCCCGACGACATTGTGCTTCTTAAAATCGCCGACTCCTGGTCATCGGTCGCCAATAGTCTTGTGAGTCACGGCTTGCGAGAATGGAGCAGCTATATCAACCCGTACAGTGAAGACTCATGGACTTCGTTACGAGCCACTGACCAAACACGGAAGTTCTTGCCTTATTTTCTCGCAACTTTGATTGAAAAGGACGACACATTCTATACGAAAAACCAATACCAGATACTGAACCACTGGATCGAATGCATTGTTGAGAGGGGCTCAATGCTCAAGTATCAGCACTTTTTGACTAGATCCATCATGAACGTGGATGGCTCAAATGCGCTTCTAAAAAATCTCCCTTTCTCAAAAAATCCGTCAAAAGGTAAATACGAGATTACTCTACAGGAGTTTTCTCAGAGGAGATTATCAGTTATCTCATGCATTCTTTCCAACATGCGGGAACATCTGTCAGACGCTGAAGATCTCGGTACCCATGGCGTGCAAAATACTCGGATTCGGTACCGCGGACTCATTGAAACCTTGATGAGCGCGATGAAGTCTAAATATAGTGAACTGGGTAGTATTGACTCCTCAGTACATTCCTCATACGTGGATTTTGTACATCAAGTCGTTTCATTTCTCCAGCAACACTCACAAAGGATATGCCCAATTGATCCCTTTTTCACAAATCCCAGCACATTTCCTCTTCCTGCGGATGATCCTAACTATATTGTTGGCAAGTTGAAGGGTTATGCAGTTCGGCTCACATCCAGCAAAGTTGCGAACGAACTCTTTACCTTCCTTCAGCATGTATCTGAACGAGCAGCTGTTGATGGCCAGCAGACTTACCTAGTTGATCAGCTCTACTCTGTCATGGCGGAGTCTGATGAACCCGGCGAACACCACCAGTCCACCATCCGTCTGTTTTTACTCCATTGCATTCTCCCTGCTTATATGGAAATATGTCTCATCGCTCCTGGGGCATGGATCCTAGTACGGCCTCTCCTGCAGTCTCTAACGCGGATATTAATGGGCTGTATTCTGTTTATCAACACATGCGATGGCAACAGCGTTTCTACCTTTGTGGAAGCCATGGCCTACTACTTTGGAGCAGTTGATAATGCTCTCCGTCTGTTGGTGGACCATCCCGGCCTACTCGACGAACCCCACATCCTCCTTACCGTCACCTCCATCCTCGAAACAATCATCACATCACTTCCTACCATTGACTACCTCGATCGAATTTCGAGCCAAGCGGCTATCCTTGTCGCATATGTAGACATTTTCAAACAATTTGCGCTTTTCGCAGCATCCAGCCTCCTAAACCCTGCGGACGCTGTTTCCCCACAAATTCTTGATCAAGCTCTTCCTAAGGCCCAAAAGAATAGCGGCGAGCCTTCACCGCCACCGTTTTTTGCAGATGCTCGCAATTTCGCTGCTCGTGGCCTGAAATCCCGGTTCCAGGACGGTTGGTCCTTTCATAATGGGAAATATTTCGTTCGCCCCGAGCATAGTCAGCAGGTAAAGGAGGTCGCCATTAATGAGCCTGCCTGCACGTCAATGGTTATCGCAAAAGAGGTGTTCATGAAAACTGTTGAGCTATACTTTGGGACTATGGAAGGTTTGATGATGTTTTCTTCGTCGTCTTAGTAAACCCATGAGTTTATGGCTGCCATTCTGTGGTTTACGTATATATTAATATAGACGGTACAGCAATATACATTAGAGCGTATTGTGGAGTTTCAACGTGATTTTGATCGATGCTTGAAATTTTTCTTATCGCGTTCGATTATGAACAGCGTGAATTATGATCTAGATGGAGATGTATATAATTAACGGATTTATGCTCATTCTGGTTATGCATTCCCGATTATGTATCCTGTCATAAATTATTTCGTTTGGTAACTCCCGTAAAGCGGAAGTTATAGAACGTATATTGGTGAAGACACAAACCGCAATTCAAACGGACCCGGAAATTAGTGAAAATAATTCCAGCTTTGCTGACAAACGCCCACAGCAACCACGCTCAGGAAACAAATCATGCTGAAGTGGAGATGATGGAACATGTTTAGATGGAATGAGCCAAACAGAAAAAACACTTGTCCCCATCCAACGAACCGTGCACTATGCAATATGCAAAGTCAAAAATGGTACAAAACGCTATGAGCTCGTCGTCGTCATCATCAACATCATCATCGTCCCTCATGCGTTTGATGCAGATATGAATGCAAAAAGTCATAACGGAAAATAGCAACTCCTTCCCCCCCAAACCTTCTCCTATTTCTATTTCTCCATGGACTAATGTGCCTCAGCAACTTCATTCGGCGCAGCACCCGATGCAGTGGGTGAACCCGCACCAGCCCCGCCATGACTTCCGCCACGAATATGAAAGCGGCGACCAGAATGGATACCCGAAAGACTAAATACCTTCTTCATGGCCTCTGTAACACTAGAACCACTCAATCGCCTCGACTTCCCCGCGTCGTCGGTGGGCGGGTTATTTCCTGGCCGTTTCTTCTTCACAACAGGAACATTTTGGGTGACGGTTGGCTTTGGTGGCCATTCACCGTCCGCCTTCCAGCCCTGGACCAGGGCTTTGGTCACGTCTGAGAGGTTAATAGGTATAGCCGGCGTAAGGGATTGGATGACAACTTTGCTGTAGATGGAAGGATATATAGAGGGCTTTATGGAAGCCCGGATGGGGTTTGTGATCGGGAGGAGGGGTTCCACAACCGGAATTAGGGGCTCTTCAGAGTCTAGAAAATGTGGCTGCTTGGCGTCAGCATAGTAGTTGTTGTCGTCAACACTGATGTGTGAAAGGGCTTCCTGGATGTCCATATCACCTGATGAATTACCAGGCGGAGCCCTTGGAGCATTTGCTATCTGTGGAGCTTTCGCGGACGAGGAAGACAGAGGTCTCGACGGAGCATCCCCTGGCCCTGTAGAATCTGGAGAAACCATCTCCACTTCCCCACTTTCTTCGTAGATTCGGCTCCCGGCACCACTCCCTTCGCTGCTCCCAGCAGACTGGCAGGTAATCACCCCACCCCCTTGACTAGAAGCCGCCGACGAGGGCAACCTAGCGCCCGTCCACGCCTCCCGTCTCTCCATCCATATCCTCAACCCTTCATTCCACGCCAATTCCTGCCTCACAACCTTCCTCCGCTTCCTCTTTCTCTCCAAAATGCTCTCTTCCACTGCATCAGGCGACTCAAACCTGTAAGGATCACTCGCTATAGACGTAGCTGCTAGTAGGCTAGGCTCCCCTGAGCCTATTCCCCCTGTCCTAACATCAGTCTCCGAACAGGAGCTATCCTGTTCCCGCTCCCGCCATTCCCGCACCTCCCGGGCACATACTCGTATTGCTCCATCCGAAGGTCCGCACAGCGTAGAGGATTGCGGTTGCACTTTCTTAGGCTCCGACCCGGGAGAAGTTGGCCGGTGTTCGTAAGTCCAATCGTCTCGGATGGTTTCGAGGAGATAGCGCTTTGCAGATTTTATAGCCTCTTCGCGGGTCTCGCGGGATTCAGCAGTTCCATGTGTGCCACCACTGGGGGCGGGGCGGGGTTTTCGATGTAACGAGGCAAAAACGGACGAGGCATGGGGCGGTTGAGAAGGAGATCCGTCGGGTTGCGTCAAGTCCATTTGTTCCCCTTTTTGGTTTCTTCTATTCTTGTATTGTGTCACGAAGGTCAAAGTGTCACTTGTTGAACCTGTCCCTGAGACATGGGGGGCGTGTGTGAGCCAGAAGTAAGGTTGTTGAGTACTAATTACAGGATTTTGCGGAAGGTTTGACGTTCCGCTGGATTGTAAAAGTTTCGTTACGTCGTCGTTATTTCATGAATTGAGTTCGGATCGCACGTCCTTTGCGTGAATCAAAGTATCTGTCTATATGGAAAATTTTTTCGTTTTGAATGTTCCCAATCGCCGCCAGAAGAAAGAATAAAAATAAAATGTACGAGAATAACGAGCTCACGGATTTGTCTTAAATACACTGCTCACATGACTCTTTATGAATCGCGTGACATCAAAATCCCTAAAAAATTGGCAGAATCTGGATATTGAAACCTGAATATAGGAAGGGAAAAATAATCACTTATCTATCTTTTTGGACTCCAGAAAATAATATAGAAATAGGAAGCTAGAAGTACATGTCTATCATTAAATTTTTACAAAGAGGATTCTATATATGTATGCACCATGGAACAAGCAAGAAACAATTAAAAGCCAAACCCGTTCACTGACAACAAGGGAATCGAAATGTAAAATAAACGCACGAAAATACATCCATGGGGTGTATAGAATAATAGCCCCTTTTGATTTCCCGTCCGTATCGGTGCCCTAACAATCAATTCCTCACCCGCCCGGTCTCCGTGTTCTTCTGCGTTTCACCAGGAGCAGCAAATCCCCAACCAGAGCTCTTCTTGCGCCGCCCCTTGCGGTCCCCATATTTCTCGTCAAACTTCTTTATGGCTGAGAGAGACGACATATCCTCACTAATTGAAGCACTGATCTCTTCCATGGCGCGCTCAAAATGGGATTTGGAGAGGGTTCGTCGTTCGGGATACTTGTAAGGCTCCTCCCCTTTATGCTGAGCGGCGAACTCATTCTCCTCTCTGACGCATGCCAGCGCTGCTGCAACGCACATGTTTTTGAGGTCTGAGCCTGAGTAGAGCGGCGTTCGGTTGGCTAGTTCGGCCAGATCCACTGATGGGTCTACTTGCTCCTCCTTAAGATGGATCTTTAGGATTGATAAACGGTCATCCTCTGTGGGTAGGTCTACGAGGAGTCGGCGTGGAAGGCGTCGTAGGACGGCATCGTCCAAGTCGAAGGGGCGATTCGTGGCTACCATGATGAAGGCGGAAAGCTCGTTCATGCCATCCCATTCTCGCAGGAATTGGTTTATTAGTTCTCGATGGGTCGTCCGGCTGCTGGCAGCAACTCGTGAACCAAAGATGGCATCCGCCTCATCGATGAATACAACACAGGGACTAAGCTTCTTGGCTAGAGTGAAGATGGCTTTCACATTCTTTTCCCCTTCTCCAACGTACATGTCATACACTTCGGAGCCGCTCACTTCGAGCACAGTGGCACCGCTTTGTCGGGCGACGGCTTTGGCTAACATTGTTTTCCCCGTTCCTGGAGGGCCATATAGGAGTAAGCCAGGGATCTTATCGGTAGAAAGAACACCATAGGTAAAGGCATCGGGTCTAATGAGTGAAAGAGAAGTGAGCGTTTTGAGAGCCTCAATTGTTTCTGCAGGTGCATGGACATCATCGAAAGTTGTACGGATACTTTCAGCATCGACCACGCCGTTAAGTAGCTTCTTTTCATGAGTATTGCATGTCTTCCGTAACTGCCTCAAGCGACCTTCCCGGTCTGGCTCGGTTTGCGTAACTTTCACCTTGGGATACCGGTCGGCCATCCAGTCTCCCTTGGCCCGATCACTCTTTTCCACAAGCTCAATGCTGCGTTGTAGTTGCTGGAGGTCGAGTTTGCCAGGGCTTTCTACACTACCTAGCGCAAGTGAAACAACACGATGGACACGGTCAAAGGACCAGTATCCATCATCAAGGCCAGAACTTTCAATGGCATTAGCATCCAAGGGCCAGGTTGGAGCGCGGAGAAGGCTTGTGTCTGCTAGTTGCGGGTCGTTCAACCTAACTCTCATCATCGTCTGCAAATGGCGCACGTTGATCTCAAGGGTTCTTCGCTTCAGGTCTTCTGAAAATACTTTTTCAACTGCCTGAGAATTCATTGCAGGTGTGACAACAATTGTTCTGGCAAACTCATCGTTGAAGTCTCGCTGCACAAGTTTGGGATACGACTTTCCGAGAGGATATTCCGGCTTCCTCCCGGAAACTGTGCCAATGATTATAACCCTCTGTCCCTCCCGTCTCTTGGCTTGAACCGCTCTGTGGAGCAGTGGGAGGAATATGGATCCGCTGCGGGTGTTTTGTATATCTTTGTAATCTTGAACTTGAATGATAAGATCTGGTCGGGATTTTGTAGTCTGAGTTGGTTCAGGGATTGGCTCAGAAATTGACTCGGGCGCCTTCTCCTCGTCAGGAGAGGGGGTGGGTGGGAGCTTATGTTGATGCTTGCGGGGGATGGAAAGGAGTTCATTCGCAATGCGTAGACATCTGAGCTCTTCTTTGGACTCTATGTCTTCGCGTTGAGGACGTGGAATAAACACCTTAGCCATACCCACTGACCCCCGGCCGCCAAAGAGGTTTTGTAGAAACTCCGAGCCACGGTTACCTGACAAGGGAATTGTTCGGGTAAATGGGGACTCACGATCTTGTCTACGGCTGGGCATTATCTCAGGATCTTCTTCTTCTGCTGAAAGGTTTTCCTCCTCCTCTCCCTCCTCCATTTCTTCCTCCAGCTCTTTTGAGGTATAAGCTTTCCTTGACTGGTAAACTTCATACCCCATAGTTGCAATAGAACTTGGGAAACCGGCATCTGCTTGATCCTGTTCAGCATAAAGCTCAGCAATGTCTTGTGCATTTAAAGTTATTAGATTGGTCTTAAGATTTGCCGCCAGCTTCTTAACAACAGCGTCGAGAAAATAAATCCCCCCATCTCCGGGGTACTGCAGGACTAAATGTGATTTGGTTGCTGATGGCTCATCAATGTATCGAGACGCTGGTAAATTCAACCCCGCCTTAGCGGATGCGCATAGCTCGTCCCAGATGGCTTGAGGGAGGCGATAACGAGTGCCGGGGGTTGATGGGCTTCCAGAACCGTCATTCTCACCACCTTCGCCACCCTGAGCCACTTTGTTCACCGCTTCCTCTAGATCACGAGGCCATGGCTCCAGCTCCACGTCGTGGTTTATATGCACAGGAATCTGGATGGTGGTATCTTGAGCTACAACGTTGCGCTCACGGAACCATTCAGGAACGACAGTGGTGATGCGTGCTTGATCTCGGGGTTTCCTGTTCCTTGTCGCACGACGAACGGCGGAACCGTATGGGCCTTGCGGTTTCCGGGACGGCACTTGTGGTGTTTCAGGATTTTCGGTGGCTGCATCTGCATTCTCATTTGGAGAGTTCTGGCCTCCGGAATCTTTCTGGATATTGGAGGCGTTGAGGTCGATGGAAGGTGGAGGGTCGTTAGGGTTGGAGCGGCAGGGCGATGAAGCATGGAAGCTGCGGGCAACATATGGAACTCTTCGACGGCCAATGATCCGGCATGGCGCCCTTCGATATGCTTGATGGACTGACAGCAGCCGGCATCGAATGGATGAATGCATGCAGGGCTGAATTTTTTCCTGAGCCGCTTCCACCGGATCTAGCGGTAGTGTAGAGAAGAAGGAACGTCTAGAAACATGCGAGCTCGTGATGGGAAGCGTGCACGAGACGGGTAAGTGGAATAATGGCAATGCCTGCGTGGTTTAGTTTGCTTGAGTCTCTGACAAATGGAGTTTTCTCCATGGTTACTCCGTATACATGACCATTTTTTGATAGTTAACTAGTTAACTAGTAGAGGTTTGCAGATGACTAAGCAAAGACATCCACGGCAGAAACGGAGTATTGTTAGTCCGACAACAAAATAAAACTCCCAAGTTCAACCACCTCATTACGGTCTCATCTCATCTCATCCGTGGATATCATTCTCGTCGTATTTGTGAATAGTATGAATCCAAATCTCTGAGTATCATGTGGAGTTGAGTGAGCAGATCTTGGCTGTTTTGGTAGAGAAGAAAAACAAAAGACGTTGAGATAGCGCCCCCAAAACTTTCTCATGTCAATAGGCGTGAGCCCCTTAATGAGGATTAGCACTCTGGCTAGCCTCCTGGCTTCTGCCCCATACAACAACAGATCCTATTCCTGTTATTTAAACTGCTTTACACGTTCGGTTTTTCTCTCTTAATTTTCCCTTATATATTTAGTTATTTTTATTTCGCATGTATTTTTTGCAGGTTCCTTATGGCAGCTTGTATGTAGCATTTTCGTTTCTTGTCTCACCCTCTAACCGCCGTAAAATGCGGGCATGTGGGTTGTTTGTGCCTGTTGCTTGAATACGGGGCATCTTGACTCTTAGCGCCGTATATTCGGCATCGTTTTCCAGGAACAGAACTTAAGAGGCAGCTCCGTCACCAACTAGTGCGATGGGAATACGAAAAACAACAGTTTTGCCCTGTGCGGCTGTTTTCAAAGGCACTTGATAAAGTGGATTACCCCCCTACTTTGGGCTCAATTGCCAATTTGCCAACCCATCAAAATACTTCCTAACGACTTGCCATCTCCAAGTCGATATGCCCTCCCAATGACTCGTTAAGGTTTACCATTTCAAACATTCCAAGTAAAGCAGGGCAGGGCCACTCCGCTTTCATCACCTTTCAAGTTCTTTTTATCTTGGTACAGCGTGTTGGACGAGGTCTTTTGCGGCCCACTGGTGTTGGGCTGAATTGTTGTCCTGTGTCTCTTTGATCAACAGCCTAAACTGCAGTTTTGCAGAGTTCTGCTCTCGTGCAGGGAGCCCGCGCTTCAGATGAAATTTCTGCTTCTGTTCACAGTCAATCTCCTATTTCTCGTTGGTGTGTCTCAGGCATGGACCTTTCTTTGGCATGATTCAGGCAACGGTGACCACTTGGACTCGGGCAAAACGACAAAAGGATGCACCAAGATCAATATGCCGAAGGGGAAGCAATACAAATGGGTCCCTGAGAGCAGCCAATTCTGCATCCATATGTTCTCGGATGATAGCTGTAAGAATTCAAACGGCTGGTCTTGCTTAGTTTGGGGCCCGCGAAACTTGGGCCAGGCGTGGGTGAAGTCGTATCTTGTCAACACCATAGACGGCAAGGGTAACGACAGGGGCCCAGCACCGAAGCCAGAACCAGAACCAAAGCCAGAGCCAAAACCTGAGCCAAAACCTGAGCCAAAACCTGAGCCAAAGCCGGAACCGGAGCCGGAGCCGGAGCCACGACCACAACCGGAACAAAAAGAACCACCGCCGCGGCAACCGGATACAACAGCTACGAAGGAGAACCCCCCCTCAAAAGCAACGGACAGGGAACCCCCAACAAAACCCAGGCCAACTATCGACCGTTCACTTCCAAAACTGAGGACCGAAACGACTACGACGACAGGCGCATCGACGATACCCTCAGAACAAGGTCGTGCGACAGCACAAGAGACTGGTTCCGCAACTGGCCTATTATCAACCAATCCAGCGGATGCAGGAGCAGCAGCGCCAGGGTCATCATCCCCCTCATCGCCACCCTCAGAAAAAAGCTCATCAATGTCAGGTGGAGGAATTGCTGGAACCGTAATTGGGGCGTTCGCAGGCGCAGGCCTCCTGGCCGCCCTGGGATTCCTAGCCTACCGTCGACGCCAGGCGAAAAATACCGTACAGCCGCTTAACACTTATTCATCGCCCCCAGAGCCGCAGTATGAGCGGGAAGCCTTCGCCCCAGACCAAAAACATCGATACTACCCCAGCGAGCTCGATTCCAATAGCTACCCGCCGCCTCCATTTTCTGCCGTCGCGGAGAAGGATGCCGGCGGTTACTCTAATTGGGGGCACGTGGCGGAGTTGGCTGATAATTCTACCTCTCCTATGGCAGAGCTGCCAGCCTCCCCCTTGGGCAGGCGGTATTGATAAAAAAGTAGGCCGCCTTTTGCCTTAGTGAACATAGGGGGGAGAGAGCTGTGGCAGGAACGAACGATTAGATCCTTGTTTAGAACTTGACAGCATGCAAAATTTCTTGGATATTTTCATATGTATTTGTAACCAAATGGTTGTCTTTCTTTCATTACTTTCGTTTTCCCCGACTTCATTCCGTGTATATAGCTTCTAGTATCCCTTCTCAAGTTGCTCCTCGGTCCTTAAATAGAAAGGAAATTTTCATATGTACGGTAAAAGCCTGTCCACTTGGAAGGGCAAAATCTTTATAATGCTATTCAATTAAATGTATCTATTTAGAGAATATTTGGATTGGGTGAAGAAGCCTGGGCGTTCTCAGATCGTTTTTCCACCACTTGGAAATCAATATTTATATAAGTGATAGTGTTAAGATTTATCATTGTTGATTCTATTGAAATGAGTTGCGTGTAAGACGCGACTCATAACTAGGCTTAGACCAGGCATAGCTTACTAATATACATATCCATGACTAATACATGACTAATCCTTAACAGATAACTAGGCATCCCTACTAAATCATTACAGGTAAAGCACATCTTTAAAGTATAACCTGATGAACATACACATCATAGCATAGAACACTATTATAAGCATTAACGATTGAGAGGAAACACATGGGATCGTCTCAATTGATTGGATTTAAGGTTTGAAAATTTGCGTACACGCGGGATCTAAACAAAACTTGTTGGTTGTATCTCTAACAATAAAAATTCTTTCTATTTGAGGATTTGCGTAAAGGCAACGTACAGAGCACTGTAGCTAGTTACGAAATGAAAACAATAATGTTTAAATGGCCGTAGAGAAGTCCAACAATTCCACGCCCATCCGATCAGCTCATTTCAGGCAATTGCTCCTTTGCCAAGTGTACGAGTATATATTAAATTTTCAATTAAGTAGGTCGAACAGGAATACATATCTAAAAGCAATCGCGTGGGTTAGCCAATTTGTGCAATTGAATAATTGGATCAGTCACAACAATTGAAAATTGGAACAAAAATCAGACATCCAAGGTTAGGCAATAATTGTCCGCTCAACGACACGTCGACTTAATAGGTTCATGCGACGGCTAGCGTGGAAACTGCGAATGTAGGAAAAATTTTCATCATAAGAGCTGGGGAGGTAGAGGTGGTGAGAATAAAACTGTGAATTTTGTTTTGTTTGAAACTTACGTTAGTCTTAAAAGCCTTATTCAAGAACCGCGATTTCAGAGCTGAAAACAACGGAAAATTCTTATTCAAATCCTATACAAGACCTGATGTCAGCTTGTTTAAGTCAAATAGCCATTGTGAATAGTTTATTCATCCACGCCAGGTAAGACGTAATCAGACAAAAAGTACTGGCAAGTAGCAGGCAAACCGGAGAGGGAAGGCCCGAATGTTTCTTCAAGGTCGACTCAGGAAATGAAAGAAGTATTGAGAATGGTTGTCATCCTAAAGAGAAGCTTGGGAAGGGAGGACTTTTGGCGGTTGTACTGACCTTGAAGAATAGCTGGCTGTGGGCCAAAAAAAGTACCTGTGTTAGAAGCATCAGTGGAAAGTAAACAAAGCATGCGAAGACGAGGCCATTATAATTTTCACCCAAAATACGGTGTGGTGTTTATGCTGAGAATTATAACCACGTTTGTGAAAGACAGAAAAGAAAAAAATCAAGAACAGACGAAAAAAAGTTTGAAGGCGAAGTTAAATATCGGAGCGGAAAATCCGCTGATCCGCTAGAGTTAAGCGACATTTCGATGACTAATAATCCACAGCCACAGCCTGTTGTCCACGTGATCTGATTGCACCGAACAGGCCTAGCGCCGACTGTCACGACGCCCCGTCCATTTCCTCTTGGGAAACTTGAAGTCTCAACATGCGCCCATCCTGACGCCTGGCACATCCTCTCCCAGCTCCTCTCGAACTCCTTCTGCGGACACGGCGAGCCTGAATCCTGTGTGCCGCTGGATGGTCACCTTACCCTGGTGACCGAACTGTGCAAGGTAGGGCTGCCCTCGCCTGCCCGACCCCCGCACCTCCTACACTTAACTGTCCCGTTCTGGCTCCCTGTACACAGTCATCGCTATCTTGCTGCTGACTGATATCTTAGACACGATTCTTGCTCTGAAGGCGGAGACTGCGAGAGTATACTTTCTCATGATCGAAATTGCGCGAATTCTCGACGATCGACCGACAAAACCTGGCGTGCCAGTCGCGTTCTAAAGTCGAAACCTTATCACATACCAAGTACTGCACAACTTTCACTGTGGTCGATATATCGATCAACTATCCAAACCAAGTTAATTCCCCATATTTAGAGATATTATCTTTGTGGGGTCCCGAAATCGGTGACTTCGTCCAACGGCGATGATGATGGCGCAGCCTTTTCCTGCCCATCAAGTCGGCATGACCCACCACCCTGTGATGCCTCCTGGCCATCCCATGGCCGCAGGGCAACATCCGAACGCGGCGCACCTCGCCGGACAAGGTCCTGGAGCGGGTATTGTGCAACAGATGCATCCTGGCGTTTCTGCTCCAGGGGGCCAACAAGTGACGCAGGGGGGTCCGGCGATGGGCGGAATGCCTCCAGGAACCACTGGCCCTGGAGGACCCGGCCCTAGCGCTCATGCGTTATCTCATCTCGGCCCTACCCATGGACACCAAATGTTTCCACCTCAGCAAATGGGGCAAACCTGTAAGATTGGCTTTCGGAGCCCTTTATATATCCCATTCTGGCCTTCAATGCCCTTTCACCTTCCCTGTTTCCCTTGATAGCTACAATCTTTCTCCAAAGTTATGCCCAGTTGTTTTAATTTCCCCGAGCGTTTATGAAATCAATTCCTGCACCAGAAAGGCCGGTCCGCTTTTCTAGTATTATTAACATGGTGTTTGCTATCCTTGTTGCTGATTCACGTATACAATTTTAGATCCTGCCAACCCTCAACTTCTGCAACATCAGCAAATGTTGAGGCAGCGACAAATGATGATGCAGCAACATCACCAGCAGCAGCAACAGCAACAGCAACAGCAGCAGCAACAACAACAGCAGCAGCAGCAGCAGCAACAACAACAACAACAACAACAACAACAACAACAACAACAACAACAACAACAACAACAACAACAACAGCAGCAGCAGCAGCAGCAGCAACAACAACAACAACAACAACAACAACAACAACAACAACAACAACAACAACAACAACAACAACAACAACAGCAACAGCATAACCAGCAGCAGCAGCAGCAGCAGCAGCAGCATAATCAGCAACAACCGCAGCAACCGCAGCAACATAACCAGCAACAACAACAACAACCGCAACAACCACCGCAACATGGAGGAATTCCCGCGTCCTTGCCCAATGGAACTCAAGGATTAAACGCTGCACAACTGGCTGTTCAATCTAACCCCAATATGCGGCCTGTTAACTTTCCCATTCATCACCTACAGCAACATTTACAAAACCAAGGACATCAGGGACAGCCGCACAATATGCAACAACAGCAGCAATTCCTTGCGCTGCAATTAACTGCCCAGCAGAACCAGCAGAACCAGCAAAACGCCCAACAACGAGGTGGACCCCAACCTCAATCTATGCACGATGGCCAGAGTGGCACCCCCCATCCGCAAACCGGGCCTCCAAGCCAAGGCAATACTCCATCACAACAGCCCCAGCAACCGAACCAACAGCCGCCTCCATCATCTCAAGCCCCACAACAGGGACAGCAACCCCAACCCCAACCCCAACCCCAGCCCCAAGGGCCAAATTCTCAAAACCCACCTCCCCAGCAACCTCCTCAGCAACATCAGATGACTCCCCACGAAGCGCAACTGAGAGCTCAACAACAGGGTGCCGGATCTGCAATGATGATGCCCCAAAGGATGGCCAACCCTATGAAAAGGTCTGGAGTTCTTCGTTTATTGACATTCGCTGAACATCTGAGCTCATTTTCTGTAAGTGAACCTTTCAATTAAGGATTTCTAACCTGTCCAAGACTGACACGCAATTTAAACTCTTAGAGCCAAAAACCCCAACCTGGCATAGAGTATTGGAGTCGCTTTGTAGATCAATTCTTTTCTCCAAGCGGAGTCCTACGACAAGGTGTTTGGTGTCCGGACCAAGGAGCTAAACAGTTTGAGATCTCTACGCCTGCTCTTGCCCGATATTACAATACCCAATTTACCAGCGGTATAAGGCATATACAAATGATTGTTGAAAATGCACAGGAAAAGGATCTCCCTAACGGAAGTCAAATTGTCGAGAGTCCCAAGACCTGTTTCATTTATTTGTTGTCTAATGATTGCCAAGTAGGTCACGACCCTGGTCCGTGTGGTCCGTGGATATTAAGCTTTTCACTGACTTGTATGCCAGCTTGTTGCACACGGGACCTTGCGAGCTCAATATGATATAAATGGTAAAATAGATCTACTGGATCTTACCACTAAGAATCACACCGAGTACGTCCCACGTAGCCGACTTCAACCAGTCTCACCGGACCAGAAGCAAAGCCCGAAGGTTGGTAAGGGGGTAGCCAAGAGAGCACAGCAAAAGCAGCCGGCCGTACCCTCAGTTACCGCTCCTGATTCGATCGTTACTGAACATGGTGTCCCTTCTGCTGTTATGAAATTTCTAGAGGTATGACAACATCCAACCGTTCGTACAAGTGCAGGGCTCTAACACGGTTTTGTCATGCATTATAGGTTGCCGAGACAATCTCTCAAATGCAAACATTATTTCAGTACTCCATTCAGTTCCCTCATTTATCACCGCCCGACGCTCTCCGGCAATTAGTTGCTTCATTCAACGCTCATCCTCAGGCTCTTGGATTTGGTCCGGGCCACCCAGGAGCCCAACAGCCCCCTGGACAACGTACACCTAACCTTAACGGGCCCACGCAATTCTCCTCACCTGCCGTAGCTCATCTAGGATTACCAGGAGCACAGGGTTCTCCTCATCTCAGCGGGCCAAACCATACTCCTAGCCCAGCACAAAACAATATGGCCGGACCTGTAGCGATGGTTGCGCAGCAGAGTCAGCAGGGGACGAATACAAGCGGCAGCCAAGGAACGAGCGCTAATACCAGTCCCAATGTGAGCAACAAACGCCGACGAAGTGCTATCAAAACCGAAGATGATAATGGTGCAATGGCAGAAGTGAACGGCACAGGACCTGGTGCGTCCAAGGCGCCAAAGGCCAGTCCAAGGGTTGGTGGCAAGAGGCAGAAGGGCACAAGCTGAAATTAAGGTTGGGACACATAATGACATGAAAAGTAGAAATTGTCCCCCTAAAAGATTCCCTTGATCGTTTTTACTTGCTTTTACTGTTTCTCGTTCCTGACACCCCACTTGAGATTGAACTCGGCGTTGGTCTAGTTGCCTTTGAGGGATACTTTTCTTAGGCACATGGTTTTCGTTTCTTTTCTTTTTTCAATTTATTTTGGACAACCATTGGTATGGATGCTATTTTTTGTTTTCTTTTTATTTGCTTTATGGCGTGGCGCTTCTGCTGTTTATAAATTTTGGAATTGCACTACGGATCCGCCGCCTGCTTATGTATGTTTTGTGTGTGCGTGTTTCTCTCCTCTTTCCTTCCTGTATTCGCGACTGTTTGTGTGCGTGATCACCCCGTGCTATTGATGGCTGTTTGCCATGATTTTTGCACAGTGCGCTTTCTCCTTGTTGCTTCCATTGTTGTTGTGCTAGCTAGGTATCGTTTTCAGAGGGTATTTGCGGGAGTAGATCGGATGGTACTATACATTGTCTGAGCTGCCTTGTTTTCTTTTCATGCAAAATGGCGCGCACTTTGGTAGGACTCGACCGCTTGCGGCGGGACTACGGGGCCGCCAATTTGCGTTGCTGTCTGTTCTACGCGACAATGATCGTATTATTGCTTTTATCATTGCTATCGCGCTTAATATTCGATGATTTTGGTTCTTTGTTTTCATGTTTTTTTTTCCCCTGATTTGTTCTCCTCTTTCCACATCTCCTATCTTGCTTGTGCGCCTCGGCCGTGATGCATTGGACTCCCAACGGCCATTGCTTCCTCTCCCAACTCCTAGCACAACGGCTAATTCATGCACTTCAACGCCTCAGCGGCAGAACTCTTATAATTCTTCATTGATACCACCTTGTCTGTGATCCGATATATAGTTCGAACCCGCTTTTCTCTCACCTGGAGATCCCCAATTAGCTCTTTGCTCCGATCTACGGCAAAGCCCAGTCCCGCTATTTGGTTGTTTTGGTTAAAATGGGAAACGTAGTCAGTGTACTAGTTGGCGTGCTGCAAATTTGTTCCCACCCCCCCTTTGACCTCTACTCCATCCAAATACTGCCTATCTCTCTGTCTGCTTCAGCACCTTGATATTTTGAATAACCTGTCTGCCATTTCTTTGCTAGAGCCGTGTTCGCAGTGTTTATATATATTGTTATATTTTTGGAAGACCTTTCGCGGAGTACTTTAGGAAAGAGAAGGCTAAAGGAAGATAATTATATTTTTGACAGTTACGTTTGTTGAAGGGGATGTTTCCATCTTGCACTTGGGGCTTTGGTTACTGGATGTTCACCTTTGATGAGGTCATTTTGTCGTTGCTAAGCAATATATCGTCCCTATATGCCTGGGATTTCTTGAATGCAAAAGAGGGGTTATTAAATAGTACTACTCTGACTCGACTCTAGACAACCCTGCTTCCGTTTACACACTGACCGGTTTATTGGCCTATCTATTATCTTGTTTCCGTAACGGAGTGTATCACTGACGATGAGACAAAAGAGGAGATCTATTCCTTATCGGCCCGCAGTAATAATCTTTGCCGGTTGCCCCCACCAAAAAACAAGCTTCCCAAGTTTTTCCAATCCACCCTCTCTGCACCCTCGAAATAGCAATTTACACCTTCTAGTCAGCTAATTAACCTTTCATACGTGCAAAACATTATAATCCTTATCCGTTCTCCTTTTCATTCCACGGCTTCACGAACCAATGGCTACCCACGACCACTCACTGCTGCATTCCCATACTCATGATGGCGGTGCACATGGCCACACACATGAGATCCTCGATGGCCCGGGCTCGTATCTGAATCGGGAGATGCCTGTGATTGAAGGGCGCGATTGGAATGATAGAGCATTTACTATTGGAATCGGAGGGTACGATATTGACTTGCCCCCGCCCTATCGTTTGTATAGCTCTGGGTTTGTCACTTGCTTCGACGAGGCAAAAAGGAAACCTGAAAGAAACGAACATGTTATTTATAACTACTATATGTTGACTTTTATGCGCGTATGTATGCAGGCCTGTAGGCTCAGGAAAGACAGCATTGATGCTGGCACTTTGTCTGGCCTTACGTGACGAGTATAACATCGCTGCCGTGACCAATGATATATTTACTAGGTAGGTGAAATATCTCCTTTTATGTATGCTGCATATCACAGGAACCCCAAAACTCTCAGTGCTCCTCCTAACACTTAGAAAACAACAACAACAACAACAACAACAACAGAGAGGACGCCGAGTTCCTCACTCGCCATAAAGCTCTTTCCCCATCCCGCATCCGCGCCATCGAGACCGGTGGCTGCCCGCACGCAGCCGTCCGCGAAGACATCAGCGCCAACTTACTCGCCCTGCAGTCCCTTCAACGACAATTCCGGAGCGATCTGCTCCTGATTGAATCTGGCGGCGACAACCTGGCAGCCAACTACTCACGCGAACTAGCTGATTTCATCATCTACGTCATTGATGTGGCTGGTGGCGACAAGATTCCCAGGAAGGGAGGCCCTGGTATAACCGGTAGTGATTTGCTGGTTGTGAATAAAATTGATTTGGCAGAGGCTGTCGGGGCGGACTTGACGGTTATGGAAAGGGATGCGGCGAAGATGAGAGATGGAGGGCCGACGATCTTTGCGGAGGTGAAGAATGGGAAAGGGGTTGAGCATATTGTCCAGCTGATTTTGAGTGCCTGGAAGAGTAGCGGGGCGTATGATGTTAGTGTACAAAGGTGGGGATCAGGCGCGGTTTGAAAGGGGGAAAGGAGCCTTGAATCAATTGCGTTCGTCGCACATATAATTAATGCTCTTAAGGGATGCATAATACATGTTATATTCGTTGTCTCTACTATAAAAGGGAGCGCTGCCCCCTACAATAGTGTTTAAATGGGACGAGCTGGCTGCGTTTCAACATATCCACCAGTGGAATGCATTTGACAACAATAAAAATATAACTAGGACCAAAAAGCTCAATTGAAACACCAAATGTATTTTCTATATTTCCTTTTCCCAAACTTTTCCTATATCCGTACAATTCTTTATCCGTTCCGAACCAGTACTCCTGCGCAATGCTGTGATTAAAACCAATAAAAAGAATACACCTTGATATAACGCCGCGGGTATTATCAAAAACTAAGTCAAATGCCAAAATGGAAAGTGTATGGGGAACAGGACATTGTGTGACGACCGAGCTGACATCGAGGCATTCGAGTTGAGGAAAAACCTGCCCAGGGCACCCAAACGATTTAGGAGGATTTCACCCTCGCAAACCGTCCAAGGGCGGGTCCCAAACCAGCCTTCTCCCGCTGAAGATTCTCCTTTGCTCTAGACGACCGCTCTTTCCGCAGCTCTTCAGCTTTAAGTCTCTTCTCATCAATAACATTCTTACCCCCTTTCTTACGCAAGTATTTGCGTAACGCACTGTTCCTCCCACGGCCCCGATTCTTCAACTTCTCAATAATATCATCCGGTTTTCTATCGAGATCACGCTCTTTTCTACGTGTAGCATCATTCACGAGATCAAGGTTGCCGACAAAGTCTGGGTTGAGCGAGATCATCTCTGGCTGCAGTTTCGTGAGCAATGCTTTGACTTCTGCCTCCTGTCGCTGCTTCGTGGTTTCGTATGGGTTGGCTTCGGAAGCGTCAAAGTTGGGTTCTCCACTGCCCGGCACGATTAGGCTGGAGAATCCTTTCTCATGCGACACGCCGAGGATATCATCATACGGACACCAACGAACGCGCTCGATGCGCTTCCCGTCACCGCCCCAGGCCATGTATGGGCTCTGCACTTTCTCTTGATCTGCAGCTGCAGTGGTGAATAATCCCTTCCAGACGCTGAGTTGTGTACCCCAGCCGACGGCGGTGAGGCCGCGATCACTGATGGCTACGCTGGAGCCAGGCTGGGGAACGGAGTAGTTATGCACCTCTTTTAACATACGGATGTCCCATACTGCCATGCGCATATCCTGACCCGTTGATACCATGTATCTACCCTGGCGGTCGACTGCAACTGATCGGACGGGTCCGCGGTGGGTGAGTGCTTTGACAAGGGCTGTTGACGAGTTTGGAGACCAGAGGGAGACGGTGCCGTTTTGATGTCCGACATGTAGAATCGCGTTATAAGGATTTTGGCAGAGGGACGTCGGAGATCCTTGGCGGGTAGCTAGTTCTGCTACTAGTTGGCCCGTCGATGTGTCTGTATACTTCAGATATCCGCTGGTAGCCTTGGAGAAATCGAAAATCGGGTTAGCAGATTCCGTGGCACGAAATGGATGATGTGATATACTTACAACACTCGCAAGGAGGAAATGGTAAGGTAGGAATTCCAAATGTGTGGCCTCGACGTGTTTATTCAAACAATGTATTTCCACCCCGGCCTGATCATAGATGTACACATATTTCTTCTGCGCCACAGCAAAGAACTGATCGTTATGCAACCATTTGGCATCTCTCACAGTTTCTCCCAGCTGCAGTTCGCACCCAAGTTTCCCGTCCCGCCAGTCCATTGTTGCAACATGCCCTTTCCTCCCTCCCAGTAGCAGCTTTCGTCCGTTTCTCGTATAATCAGCTGTGTAAGGGCCTAGGCCCTCCAACTTGAGCTCGAAGCCTTTCTTTGCCGTTTCTATACCCACACTTTCCTTGATATCATCTTGTCGTACTTTATAAGTTTTCTCGAGCTCTCCCTCGGGTTCCAAGTAGCCTTGCTCATTTTCCAGAAGGATCTCTGCATCCTTTGCCTTTAGCGCTGCATCCTTATATTTTGCTTCTAGGTTCTTCAAGTTGCCCCGTAGCTTCTTGTCCTTCACACTCTTTGCATTGATCTGCTTGCCTCGCCCGTATGTTTTCTGCGCTTCGGCGAGTCGCTGCTTGTCTTCCCGCGATTCGGCAATGTCTTTCTTCTTGGCCGATTTGCGGACAATGTCCTTTGTTTTTGGGGAGGATTGAACATCCATGGCTGTGATGAAGCCGCAAAGTCCGTTGAAATGTCGCAGGAAAGGCGGTGCTCCTCACGTTTTTGATTTATTTCACGAAAATTCATGCCAAGATTTCACTTTGTTGCAAACACTGCAAACAGATGGTCATGTGACCTGGCCTGCATTCCGATTTTACCAGCACAAAAAAAAATTTAATAATAATTTCGATGTCAAAAAAAGTGTATATAGTACAAATGAGGGAGGCACTTGTACGCAGTTGAAGGTTGAGCTACCGGGTTATTATTTTCTACTTTGGCCTGTTGGCCTTTATGCTATACTGCTGCCAACCTGGCCTCCCTCCCTTATAGATTAAAGGGATCTGGCTCACACGCCATGGCTCCCAGCGCTGTGGCCGTTCCGCACCACCACCGGAATACGACCAAATCTGTAAACAAGGCGTTCAAGTCAAAGCACTTGTCTAAAGGCGCTATTAAGGACTTATCCAAAGGTGGGAGAATACGATGTCTTTTAGCGTTTATTTTGTTATTGTGCATGGGCTAATCTGCTATCACGATAGGCAAAATCGATGAGAGGGGCAGTCGCAAAACCCCCCACCAACAGCTCATGTCGAAGCTTGACCGCCGGAACCAAGCACGCCAGAAACAAAGACTGAAGCACCAAAACAAATCCGAATCGGTGAGCATATTCTCCGGCCAGAATGCGGCATCAAGACATGTTGCTGTCATCCCTCTATCGGATACTGTGGACTGTGATGCTGCCATCAGGAACTTAAACGAAAGTCTTGATATCCCGGAAACGGATATTCAAAGACATAATAAGTACCGCGTTCGCATAGAGCGCTTTAAGCAGAATGTTTTGTACATTCCCACAAAGAAGGATTTGATTGGCGCATTGGATATCTGTCGCTTGGCAGATTTTGTCATTTTTATACTCCCAGCAGATGATACCCTCGACGCAGGGGCTGAGTTAATGCTCCGGGCGATTGAAGGGCAAGGGATATCCAATGTGCTTGCAGTAGTACAGGTATGCAACAAAACACTCCTATGGGCCAATTTCCCATACCTCATAAGTCGCTTACGATCGTCGTTTATAGGGACTCGAAAAAATCAACCCCTCAAAAAGGCGCCCACAAATTACTGCTTCACTCAAGTCGTTCATAACACATTTCTTCCCCACACTAGAAAAAGTTCATTCTCTGGATGCACGACAGGAATGTTCTAACATAGTACGGAGCCTATGTACAGCAACACCAAAGGGAATTCGCTGGCGAGATGACAGGAGTTGGATGCTCATTGAATCTATAAAATGGCCCGAATCGTCATCTGAAGCCTCAGGCGAAGTTGTGGTCACTGGAGTTGTACGCGGTAGGGGCTTGAAGGCCGACCGCTTAGTCCATATCCCTACCTGGGGCGATTATAAGATATCCTCTATCACCGCGGCGCCATTGCCCTCCGTTAAACAGAAGAAACGGGATGATGCAATGAATGTCGACGATACATTGGACCCACAAGTTCTGGATGAACCAAGTGCTGATTGCGATGACTTGGCTATTGTCGCCCCTGAGGAGGTCATTATGATAGATGATACCACATCTATAGCTGATACTGAAAAGAAAGGGGTCCTTCTTGATGATTATCACTACTTTTCGGACGGTGATGATAAGCATACTGTACGCCCCAGAAGACTACCCAAGGGCACGTCTGATTATCAGGCGGCATGGTATCTTGACGACCTCTCAGACTCCGGCTCCGACTTGGTGGATGAAATGGATGATGACGCTGAAGATATGGACTTGGACGCTCCTGCCGGTCCGGAAGATGGCGTTTTCACCACTGACAACAGGGACGCCATGACTGAAGCTGGTGGCCCTTCTGAGTACCCACAATCGGAGATGTTCCTCGACCCATCACCTGAGGACGAAGCGCAACAAATCGAAGAATACCGTGCAAGCCGGAAGAATGAAGAGAAGGACGACTTGGAATTTCCCGATGAAATTGAGCTTCATCCAGCTACCATCGCAAGAGAAAGACTATCTAGATACCGAGGCCTCAAGAGCCTTAAGACCAGCAAGTGGGAAATGGAAGAAGACAAGGCACACGAACCTGAAGACTGGCGTCGCCTGT
The DNA here is from genome assembly GCA_001883825.1 of Emergomyces pasteurianus Ep9510. Lineage (NCBI taxonomy): Eukaryota > Fungi > Ascomycota > Eurotiomycetes > Onygenales > Ajellomycetaceae > Emergomyces > Emergomyces pasteurianus. The sequence goes on along the minus strand of LGRN01000051.1, from coordinate 25,717 downwards.
TACAAGTCGCAGACTATAAAGGTGCCAAAAGCCAATGCGTCCGGGAAGCGCTCGTCGGTGGTGTCAGTCCCGGAACCCGGGTGAACGTACATCTTAGCGATGTGCCTCGAAACCTAATTTCTCGCCCGTCACAACCAACCTCTTTATTCTCCCTCCTCCGACACGAACACAAACACGCCGTGGTAAACATCAACATGACCCTAAACTCTGCCGTCGAAGTACCCCTCAAATCCAAAGAAGAGTTAATTATCCAATGCGGCCCACGCCGCCTGGTCATCAAACCGCTCTTCTCCGCCGCAGGCAACACTCCCAACAACGTCCACAAGTTCGACAGGTACCTACACCCAGGACGCAGCGCCGTGGCCACCTTCATTGGCCCCGTCTCCTGGGGCTCGATTCCTGTCTTGGTATTTCGAAACACAGCTGCTGCTCCAGACACTGAGGCCATGGATTCAGGCATCGGTGATGGCGTCAAACTTTCTACCAGTGAGCTTGATACTTGGGAACTTATCGGATCCGGCACGACAATGGCACCCGACCATTCCCGCGTCGTGGCCAAGCGTGTCATCCTTACTGGCCACCCGTACAAGATACACAAGAAGGTTGTCACCGTGCGTTACATGTTCTTTAACGCGGAGGATGTGAATTGGTTCAAGGCGCTGCAGCTGTGGACGAAGCGGGGCCGGAGTGGATATATCAAGGAGAGTTTAGGGACTCATGGGTATTTCAAGGCAACGTTTGATGCAAAGATTAACCCGCAGGATGCCATTGGGATTAGCCTGTACAAGCGGGTGTTCCCCCGAAAAGCAGTTGCGTGGGGGGAGGAGGCGATCTGACTGAAATTCAGACGTAGGAAACTCTTTTTGTGATGCATTCAAATATATTTTACTCCTCTCTGTGCGCGGGATGGGTGTTTCATAGCCACAACTCTGCCTTATGATTTGAACCCCTTGCCATGATAGTAGAAAAAGCATAAAGAAGATTCCACGATATTGCAGGAGTACGGCGTTTGGAATTCATGGGAAATTCAAGAGGGTGAGATGGACGAACATATCATGAAGAACAAAGACTATATAGCGCATTGGAAACAATCGTTACGATTGATTTTAAGAACTTTTATTTACCTTTTATGGATATATCATCATTTTTTATCCGTTCATACACATTTCGGCCTAGGTTATTAGGTGTAAGTCAGTTTAAAGTTAAACGATTTACCATTTCTTGATAATATCTATTCACTGAGAACAATAACAAACATGCTAAAGTGATATGACCGAAGTGACCCGAAAAATTGAGAACCAATACCAATAACAATGAATCTAGGAAACTCCAGGAAACATAAACTGAGCCACCGAAAGGAACAATGTGTTTTATCATGCAACCCATCACAACAAACAATATTCATTAGTAGCAACCCACGTACACTCTACTCCGTACTCATCGACTCAATCATTAGTTCGATCCACAATGTCAAGCCTTCCCAATCGGGCATGACATAGGGCTTCTCGCGTCTGTTCTTCTATTTCTCTTTCTAGTCGTTGCAACTCAGCAGCTGATGGCTCAAGCATGCTATTATTTTCTTGGAGATGCTGTTGCTCCATGTTCATCTTAGGGGGTCCTTGCCCTTCCTCTAGCTCGCTTGCGATTACCTGCTCCGCGGCGGGTAAAGATTCCAGCATGTGATTATTTTCCATCCGTTTCTGTTGCTCCAGTTTCATCTTAATTTGCTCCTGCTCTCTCTCCCACTCGAGCCTTTTCTCGTCCCCTTTATCTCTAGCCTTCAACATATCGACTTGCCTTTGCAATTGTTCAGTGTCTAGATGGTCGTATCCGATCCTTTTGAGAATAGATCCTACCATATACTGGTATCTCAAATGCCCACTAACAGCATCGCTCACATCAAAATTCTCCACTCCAGGAACGCCGGAGATGGACTGGAGCCCAGCTATTCCGAATTGGGCACTGTTCGCACGGTACAAAAATCCGAGGATGGAGTCGTTAAGTGAGAAGACATTGACCAATCTACCACTAACAACGCTCCGCATCAACCGCCAATGGCTGGTTGTTGACGGAGTGGGCGAACCGATAAGAATAGCGGATTCAACCAAGCCATACGCGCGTCTTCTCGCAAGGCTGATAAGACATGAAAAGATCACACGAGCACCCAAGGAATACCCAATCAGCGTCACTGGACGTTCACCCTGAGCCCTGTTGATCAAGGCGTCCGCAAGAACTTGTCCAGCCTTATCAGCCCGAATTTTGGCGATACTGAATGGATTATCGATTATGTGAGAGAGTTTTAGTAGGGCAACAGGCCACATCACAGCGCCAAGGATGGGTGCGAAAACGGTTCCCGTTATAGCTTGTTTGGATGCAAAAGCCCATGCTGTATGTCTCACAACAGTTGTCAGAGCGTTACCGAGTTTCACCAGCGCTTTAAACTCCCACCGCAAGGCAAATGCTTCCGAATCCTGTCCAAGAACCCGCCACGGGTATACAAAATCTTCTTGTTCAGTAAGCCAGCCGCTTATAGCGATTGTAACCCTAAGACGCTGATCCGTTGGTACCGAAGTTATACTTCCTCCTTCTGGAGGAAATGGCATACGGATCGGAAGAAACGCAAAGTCTTCAACCTCCCTTGCATACCGGTCCATCATCTTTCCAGTCATTCTCGCACCATAGGCCCCAAATATCCCTCCGATAATAGCGGTGCTACTAGCAACCGCACCAAGATAACCCGCTGCCACGGTTGCTCCAAGGCCGAGTCCACCCATCACAGCACCAATGCCGGCGGCAACAAAAGGAGCGGCCAATCCCCCAGTCACTCCAATGAGAACCCCACCCGCGATGGACGCAAGGCCAACTTTCCACTTCCTTGAAACTTTTGTCTCTTCGACCTTTGCCTTGGCTTCTGCATCTGCCGTCATTGCTTTGGCGGTTTGCAGCAAGCCTTCCGCTACCTTGATTTCATCGTTAACCAGGTCATCCACGGAAAGGTCAAGGCTGGATGTCATTCTAAGCAGCAGGATCCGTGAATGAGCGCTATAGTGCTGAAGGCTTAGAAGTAAAAGGAGAACCGAATGTAGGATAATCAATTTTGTGGCGCGTGGAAGTTCATTTAGTGGGGTTTCTACTGGCGGGTATCTGTTTGTAGCGTTTGTGGGTGCTTGTGACACCCTTAGTGAAGATGTCATCGAGCTTTCGGCTCTCTCGCTAGTATGTCCCTCACGCTCTTGTTTGCGAAGTTCTGAAGAATCGGGAGTGTTTATGATCTCCCCGATGCGATAAATGACAGAATCTTTCCACGTACTAAAATATCGAAAGGAGTCTGCCTCAATCTTTAATTCCATTGTAGATGAAGCTCGAGACACAGGGGCTGGCTTCTCCTGTTTGAGAGGAGTTGGGTCGAGTTCGTCTGTCGCTGGCTCATTAACATTTGGGTGTGGCTTTGATTGCTCCGAGTTGAAATGAGCGCAAATTGTTTGCTGCATTTGATCCATAATATCAACAATTAACAGGGCCAGATGCTGTCGTTCGTTTAAGCTCAAGACTGCTGCAAGATCACCCTCCTTTTGTGCTTGTTGGTGCTGCCTTCCCATATCCGGTCGGTCGTCTTGCCCACTCCAGGGGGTTCGGGACGTCATCATGCGGCCTGGAGAGTACAAAAGAAGATATAGGTATTATTAAGTTTATCGAGCTCCACAGGACTAAAGAGCCAGTGGACAGTTGGGGCAGAAGATAAGTCGAATTGGAGAAGCATTTGCATCGTAAACAAAGACGAAGCCAGGATGAATAGGAACAAGAAGGTGAGGTTGACGTCGCCAGCCTGATTGATGAGTCAGCACACAGCTCCCAGGTTGGTAAGAACGTCCTGCATAGATGAACAAAAAGGGAGGCGAGTTCGAAGAGAAAGCTTCAATGGGGTATGATTGAAGGCGAAGGCATAATATGAATCTTTGCTGTGCGAATAATGGGAACCCGGTTAAATATCTCTTCGAATCCTCGGTTTCGTTGCGCTTCTTAGCTTGACTGAACTACGAAATACCCCCCAACTGTTTTTGAGGCTGGTTTCAAAGCATCACCATCCCAAACATCCCCATCTGGAGGTTCAAGTTTCTCAGGTCTCGTGCGCTGAATTCTTCTGCTTCGTCCGACATAGCGCTCTTGCTTCAGAGATGACTCCAGGGTCTTGATGCTGATTTTATTCTCCTCCTGCGCCAGCTCCGTCTCGTCACGAATACTTCGCAGTGGTGTGACACCTGTGGTCTCAATGCTCTGAACCTCTTTCACAAAATGAATCTGTGATTCAAGAGTTTTAAGCATCTCCTCCTCTTCTTCAGCGCTTGAGGGTGGTGGAAGTGCCGAAAGCCGGAGCAGATGGTGCAGCTGCTTCGAGCATATAGTACGCGAATGAGGAAGAGATGTATTCTCTGGTAACAGGGATTTGACGGACCAGCTGGGTTTTGAGAGAATAGATGATGACTCTTCGGCGGGGGTAGTTGATGATGGCGCGACCTGTCGAATGGTCCTGATTCCGATGGGACAGGTATTTTCATAGATAGTTTGCAGGAGTGGCCGCGCAGACCAGACGCGGCTGAGTGCCATTGGGCCCGTGTAGAATGGTAAAACAGGTAGACTTTATTTTAGACTGTGCTCCGCAATGCTCCTTTGTCCTTCGACTAGGCTCAATTGTTGAATACGGAGTAGATCGAGCAGCAATGAGGCGGCATACAAACCTCAACGCGCAACGAAAAGGTTATTATTACTGGGTTACATAGCCTGGTTGTGGCTTTAACTTGATGCTGCAGTGGCCATAGCAATGAACTAGCCAGCCCTAACGTCACCTAAAACCATCAAAACCCGCCAAGCCAACTCTAGCCCATGACAACATCCATCACAGCGTGTACTCTGTACAGGCATATCTATTCAAAAGCTGCCCCCCCACCAAGGCCTAGATTCCAAATCACAGGCTGTAATTTTGTTATTTTTATTCATTTTTTTTTTTACTAGATATTCTACTGCCCAAATTATCCAAACCGCCTATACTACTCGAACTATGGCACAGGATCCCCGAGTCCTACTACAGAAGGTGTGAAACGATAGCAGTTCCCCGCTATTTCGCTTTTGTATTTTGTATACCTAACGGTTGTCAATATGACAGGCAGATAAAGCACTTCAAAGCGCTTCAGGTGGATTCAGTCTTTTCGGCGGACGAACAGAGAAATATGAAAATGCTGCGGACCTCTATTCACAAGCCGCCAATGCGTTCCGGGCACAGAAGATGAGTTGGTCTCCCGCCACTCCCCCGCCCGCTCGAGCTCTTGCTCGGCTCAACCATTCACTGGGAACGATCGCGAAGAACATGTTGCTAACATATTGGCAATATAGATAAAGAAGCCGGCATGGCGTTTGAAAGAGCAGCAGCCGTTTTTACCAACAACCTTAACGAACCGGATGATGCAGCCAATATCTTGACAGAAGCTTTCAAAGTATACCGAAAGACAGACCCTGAAGATGCCGCCCGAGTGCTGAAGGTTTCCATCCAACATTACATTTCAAAAGGAAATTTTAGACGGGCTGCGACTCACCAACAAAACCTGGCTGAAATATACGAAGTGGAAATTGGCGATGAAACGAGGGCGTTGGAAGCGTATGAGAAAGCTGCGGAATGGTACGAAGGAGACAATGCAGAGGCGTAAGCACAACATTTCCATGAGCGCCTTCGGAAATATAAAACAGAACATTAATAACTTTTCTGAAATGTATTTTGCAGATTGGCGAACAAGTATTATCTCAAGGTCGCAGACCTTGCCGCCCTCAAAGGAGATTACTACAAATCCATCGAGCACTTCGAGCGTGTCGCCAAATCCTCCATTAATAACAACCTGATGAAGTATTCCGTAAAGGACTACTTCTTGAAAGCTGGCATCTGCCATTTGGCGTCAAATGTAAACAAAAACCTTTCCCCCCCGTTTCTCTGTTTCAAAAGAACATATATAGTTAACAAGCCCTTCCCTCACAGGATCTTGTCGCTACTAACCGCGCTCTACAAAACTATCGAGACCTAGATAACTCCTTCACAACGACCCGCGAGCACATGCTCCTTGTAGATCTGGCGCAAGCCGTTGAGCAGGGTGACGCGGAGTCCTTTGGCGACAAGCTATTCCAATACGATCAGCTAAGTAAGCTGGATAAATGGAAGACTGCGTTATTACTCCGCGTCAAGAATAATATCGAAGAGCCTGGAGAAGACTTTTCATGAGTTTGAGATTTGCTCCCTTCGTTTTCCTACTTTCTTCGTCTACCGTGTCGTTCCTGCTGCGTTCCTTTCTCCCACCCACTGCTTGCTTCGTTTCAATAACTAGGCAACCATATTCGCTTTGATGGCTCGTGATCCTTTAGAAAGTTACGTTATGCTCTTATTCATTTTCTCCTCTTTGGCTCAATTTGCCCCAGAATTCCAGTGTGCTGAAATAATAACCTGTGGTATTGCGTTATTATGGATATTGTCTTTAGTCTCCTGCTAAATAAAAAAAAAAAAAGACTTCGTATGTATGTGTATGCATGCGTAGGGCTCTGGTTTTGGCTTAGAAACCAGTTCGCCGAAATAATGAAAAGTGGTCGAGGAGAGTCTTTTTACTCCCTCCTACGATAAAGGCAGCATCACCTACCGATATTTCGGGACAGCAAAGTGAAGGGAACAATATATTGTCGAATTGTTTATATGTTGACAAAACTTCATTCGCTTATCTGTGGCAATACTTTTTCTATTTTTTTCAAGTCGACAGGGACGTAGTATACCTGGAAACCAGAAAGAGTAACTGGACAACAAGCTGTAACTATCAAATTTCATTAGGTTTACTCCGCTGACTCCCCAGCTCTCCGTCTTCATTGCTGTCTCACCGTGCCCTTCAACAATTTGATAAAATGCCCGCTTGTCCACGTTACTTCGCAAATAAAAATTGTCGCAGCAAATACACAATCCAGGTTCCCACATCCGCTTCAACAAGGCGCCTCTGTCGAATACCTCCCGCTCACTCTGCATACGATAACTTAGCATAGTTAACTACCTTCTGTTTTGTAACGGATACATATCACAGGAGTCACTCTGAATATACCACCAGCGGGTCCCAACCTACCTACTCTAAAGTGACCAAAATCAAAACACCTTTATACTCTTCAAATCCTAACAAGCATCGAGGATCCTTATTCTTCACCAATTTGACAACGGCTTTTGTAGTCTGCTTAGCGCTCCCAGCTTGTGCAACACCTGAAATAGAAGTGGAAGTAGAGGAGCTAGGGGTCTTCATACTCAAAGCGGTACCCCACTGTTCCTGTTCCTGTCCCTGCTGCCCCTCAGGTTTCTTTATCAACCACTCGATAATCGGCAATTGGATTTCCTTAATAACTCCTTGTTGAATAGAGCGTGCCCCAAGACTCTTGTCATAGCTCGTCTCCGCAATATGCTGGTAAATTGCCGCGTCATCACCTTCAAGGTCGATATGAAGCCCACCCGGTAATGCGAATGTATTTGTAGTTGCAACATTGTGACAGACATCGCCGCTGAAAGCGATAGCGGCTAGGCGAGAGCGTAGATCATCGACGTATTTTAACGCAAGGGCCTCAGTTTCGGATTTGGAGTAAGGGAAGAATGGGATTATGGCGTCTATATGGCTCGTAAAGCTTGACTGGAAATTTTTTACTTTTTGTTTAGGAAACTAGTCTCACTTGCTGGCCGAATGGGAAAGAGTTTTATTTAAACATACACCATAGCTTTTTATGAGGTCTTTTTTCAGCCCCTTGTCCAGCTTATCCCACGGTACTGAGTGCAATTCTTCGTCGGAGCGGTTTCTTAAGTACGTTGCGTGGAAATCGAGAATTGTGCTCTCACCGTCAGTTACGGAGAGAATATAGATGATTTTCGGGATGGAGAAGATGGTATTGTTAGTTTTATCTTGGTTGGTTCCTACTGTGGCATAGAGAAGATGTGTAAGTTTGATATATACCGGGTTGAAAATTGAATCGGACTAGGCTGGGACGGCGTAGATGGTTATTTGTGAATCCTTTATATAACTCACCTTGTGGAGGGCCATCTAGAAGCGAAATTAGATTCGATCGACTGATTTTGTCGAGATCATTTATTAACACCACCTCCAACACGCCAGGCTGGGTAGAACAATATGTATTTTCAGAGAATGGTCGTTCGTTAATAGAATATTTGTTCATCCTTTTCATGCGCGAAACGATCGAGTTAAGAGATGTTACTTTGCCTATACTGGCAGCTAGCTCCAGTTGGCCATGGTCTGGAGGACCCACAAATGCCAGCATCAATGGGCTGTTACTGTTTGGAAATAGAAGATGGGACTGGACATATGCGGTTGCACGTTTGATAGCGAGGCTCTGCCCGGTCATAAAATATGGCGCCTGGAGGAGAGAATTTGTTCCTAATCTTTCAGCAATCTGCCGTTCCTTTTTGGTGGGAGCTTTTAATTTGCTCAAGACTCGGATGTGGTATTTTAGACCGAAGTCCAGTCGCTTTAAAAGTGAAGCCCGGTAGAAACCATTGCACCAGAAAGACTGAGCAGTTGAGTTGGCCGTTGGTGATGCCTCATCATTGTCAATTATCTCGGGGTTGGCTGCATCCCACAATTCTTGAGGAATGGAATGAGCGTTCGCTCCCAGACTCAGGAGAGTTCTGACAACTGCGATTGTAGATTCCTGCAAAATCGCAAACGCTAGTAGGGGGATACCGGAGTTATGCTCCGTTGCATTTGGATTGGCTCCATTGCCAACGAGAAGCTTTATAACGTCTATATCGTTCCGTTTAACTGCTTCAAAAATGGCAGAATATCCATCAATTCCCTTATTCAGTGCTTTTTGCACACGCTCAGGAGGATTTGTATCGAGCATGGCTTTAATGCCATTGAAGCTCGTATTAGACTGAAGAGCCTTGATAACCGCTTCAGCGAGGGTAAGGCATTCAGACCCTTCGGCGGTAGTTACAGCGATTGGGCCTGACGTATTCTCTGTTGCAAACGCGCTTGAAACCTAGGGGAAAAGTGATTAGCTAAATTACAATGTCCTTCAACATTATTCCCTAGGGATGGTGTAACAATCAGTTCATACTGAATCCTCTACCATATCGTTATTACCCGCCAACGAAATTAGATCCCCTGTATCCCGTTGTTTTGATTTGAATTCTGTGAGACAAAGTAAGTAACTAACCCAAAACTCTCGTATCATGCATGACCAGCTCCGTGGCAGGGAGATCTATGTACATACCAGATTTAGTAGTAGATTGTGGCCTCTTCGCAACCTGGCCGGTATCGCAATGAGCGTACCTGCAGGCATCCGCAGTATGCCTACATTTACCATCGTACCAATAGTAGCAGGTAATTGCCTTCTTTTGGGCGCGACTTGTATGCATGGTTCGTTTGAGCGCAAAGCGACGGTAATGCGATCGAGGCTCCTTGAAAGCAAAATATGACTAGAGTAAAAGATAATACTCAAACGCAATAGAATGAAAGAAAGAGAAGGAGAACGAAAGAAAGGAAACGTAGATATATTTGAGAACAAATATGAATTAGGTAGTACTACTATTTACAGGCCAGAGGAGTGAACGCATGCCACCATTCACAGCAACGGAAAGAATGTACTGGAAAGAACCTATAAAAGGAAATTGAATCATTCCATTAAGTCATACTGCTCGAAATTAGTCAATATGTGAGCGCGGTTTTTCACTCAACTAGTAGTACTGCCCTCCTATCTCACTCTCTTGAAAGGCGTCAAATTTTCTGTGCCATTCGAAGATGCGGCTTTCACCTGGACGTAACAATGGGCATTCAAAAAAGATGTAAATATCAGGTTCCTCTTCATAATTAAAGCAAGATGACCGTACGGAGCAAAGGATGCCTTCAAAATTTACCAGTATTAATTGATGAAAATGATGGATGAGGTTGAAGCAAGAAATGTGATCAGGGCTGACTAAGATGGAACTGAGCCCCTTTTTTCCAGCCGCCTGAACTCCCTCCAGATAAATACGACAAAGAAGACTCATATTGCACTAAACACGCCTCAAATTCCATAGGTCCGATTTTATTCACCACTTCATCATGGGTACACTGGATGCCGGAAGCTAATACTCTACGTAACTATCTAAAATATACATCCGAAATCCTCCAAGCCATTCACCTATTACCTGCATATCAAGTATGTCGCGCATCAATGTGGTAAATCCCTCAATAGGCCAAGAAGATCAAAAAAAAGAAAAAAAAAACATTAATGAAACCAGGAGTCTTAGAACGAAAATCCCAATGCAGAGGGGAAGATATGAACGAAGGAAATCAAAAATCATAACTAAACCCAAGTAAGTAGAGAGATTAGGGGGAATATTTTCAACGCCTTGGAGAAGAAACTGAAAACAGGAATCGGGTAAAATAAAGAAAATCATAATCCCAAAAAACGAGGAGCAAAATCAGACATATAAAGCATCATCGTAAAACTTAACTAAACCAGGAAAAAAGTTCGGTTGCGCCAAATGAAATCCTAGGTTCAAAGGAGCAGGGTGCCTTTATAACCCCTTAAAACGAGCCCACCCAGCAGCCTTAATCTCACCACCGCCCGCCTTTGAAAGGCGCCGGCCTTTAGGCTTGGTTGGAGTCTCCTTCTCTTCATCCACGACGCTAACTCCACCACCTCTACCTTCTTCCGCAACTTTCCCACTCACATCACGTCTCCTCCCAACACCTAACCCGGCAATGTAGTTACCATATCCCGGAGAGCCAGATCCAAAACCTAGCCCCAAGTCAATACCAGAGTTGCTCACCACACGACCCTTGCGATCACTATCGCGGGGAGCAGGGCTGGCATAGTGGCCATCATCACTATCATCGTCCGCTTGTATGGATTCGTAGGCGGAAGGCTTACTACCTATTAGGGTCCATCGTTTTTTAGCTGAAGTGGAATTTTTTGCATCGTCCTTTGGTGTTAAACCATTGGGAGTCTGGGAGCGGTTATTGATATCAAACGGTGAAGATTTTTCTTGACGGGGTTCAACCTCTGCGAGACATTGATAGTTTACTGGCATTGAATGTTCCGGTCTGTTGAGCGATGGGTTTGGCACATCAGTCAATGCAAGGCGGCGGGTGCTGTCTGTCTGGCCATACGAGTTAAGTTGCTGTTGCTCAGCAGGCTGTGGTGTTGGAGGGTTCATTTCCAGTGGATTTATGGCGACCGGAAGTGTTTTATTATCATCTTCGCCACCCTGGTGGGTCTTGTTGCTGCCATGTTTATCGCCCAGGTCATGCTCGTGAATATACAAATTCTCAGTGTGCTCCTTGCTGTATATACTTTCATCGTCATCGTAATAACAGCTCAATGGGCTGTAATTATCCTTGCTACGATAACGGACGACTGTGTCACTCCGGTCAAAGCCATATGAGTCGGCCGCATCTTCCCAATCCTTTGTACCAATATCTTTGCCCATCATATCGGGATATTCCTGATGATGGGGCAAAGGAGAAACTCGGTCGGCGTGTAAAGGAGGAAATGGAGATGAATGGTGAACACACCAATTGTCATTCGATAATGATGATACACCACTAGGGTCTCGGGAAGGCATTTCAGGGGATCCCGACCGCGAGCTCTCAGATTTTAGGGGAGTGCTGATGATGGCGGACTGAGAGCGGGATGGAATACCACCGCGACCCCGTGCGGCTGTCCTTGCGATGGCGACTGGAGTATGCTGAGATTGTTCGTACTGGCGTGCCTGTTGGCTGGGTAGATCTGAGCGTGAATATCGGTGAGATTGCGCTGAATAGAAGGATTGCCTCGTGCTATCACCAGAGTCTTCGACAGAATCAGCGCGGGTGTGCATAAATCGCACACTACGAGTAGGGGTAATCAATGGTTCTTTTACAAGACATCCGCGGTAAAAATTCGAAGGCTCAATTGTGATGTCGCTGATGCGTTTCTCTGAGATGTCTGTAATGTCAGATTTCGAGCACGTGTGAGAACGTGAGGTTAGATAGTCTTCCAAAGGATTCATGTCAGGCGGAAGCTTGGAAATTTTGCGGAAGATGACAGCGAGGTAGAGGGATATAACAAAAGACGCAACATGTAGCCCCGCTGTCACGCAGCAGCCAAGAAAGGTCGCATATATGATTGTATCCGCTGCAAATTTAGTTCCGAACAATGTGCCCCAACCATATGTCCTGCTTGTGTGCTCAACCCGAGCGATGATGCCTGTAAAGACGAAGAGTGGAATAAGTCCAGCATCCAGAATAGACGCGAACAACATATAGCTCGCAGATGAGGCAGGGGTACGGGCAGTGGAAGAACGACCCAGATGGTAGATCGCGTATATAGTATGTGGAATCGACACGCTAGGCTACGCATACATACAGTCAGTAAATAATCAAAACCACAAAATCAAAGAAAGGGAATCACGTACTGCTACACGGATCATCCACGTCAGAGCACCGGCCGTATTATCAATGCATATTACACAGAACAGCATCGCCAGCCCTCCGATCAAAGTGAAAACTCTCAAGATCAATTGGAAGATTCTCGTATACTTCACCCTGCTTTTAGTCTTTGGGCTCATCGTTTTCTTGTTGATTTTTCCATCCGGAAGTACAGCATACTGCGCAGAACGTTAGCAGCTGTTCATTCCTGGCTTAGATTGAGGTTTATTACTGATGGGAGAACTTACTGAATCTGGATGTTGATTGAAGTTTACTAAGGGCCCTTTTCTTTCCATTCGAGGCTCACGAGGGGCCCAGCTTTTGCGCGTAACAGCTTTTGGATCGAAGCAATCTGAAATGCCAGAAAACCGATTCTGGGATGGCGGGTCATACATGAAGGGCGGCGCTGTTCGTCCCATGGCTGAAACGGAACGACAGAGCAGCCGTATAAAAGGAGATTATGCTTATGAGCAAAATACCCGAATGAATGAATCCAATTCAATGCTTCATTCCAAATCTGTTTGCCGAAAGGAATGGAAATATGTAGGTAGCTGTGTCATGGGGCATGGGTGCCGCAGTCGCAGGGTGCTGAGGGGGCTGTGGCGTACAGTGTGGTTGTGTACTCTGTGGTTCTTGATTGTTGGCGGGGCAACCGCTGCTGATAACAGATTGGTATCCCAGTCACATCGGCGGTTCTGACCTCATACTACGGCGCCATTTATCTACATTCCACTCACTCTGATCACAATGAATATATCGCGCGCCCCAAATATATGCGCTCGCTGCATTTCTCAGTCTAATAGATTCCCTACCCCCGCACGAACGAAAATATACACCCCTTGCATCTTGAAAGGAAAACAATATAGCACCAATGGGGTCCAAAGTCGGCGTCCGTTGCGTGTCGCAATTGTTGGATCAGGGCCTGCTGGATTCTATGCTGCATATAGATTAATGTCCAAGGTTGGCGATGCTCGGGTGGATATGTACGAGCAGCTTCCCGTCCCATTTGGACTGGTCCGTTTTGGCGTTGCACCGGACCATCCGGAGGTGAAGGTACGTGCATCAGTTCAATATTTGCAATGGTAACAGGAGGGGCATAAACACAATAGGAGCAGAGCTAAGTGCAATTATTCTTTTGTGCCCAATTGATTCAGAATTGTCAAGATAAATTCACAGAAGTTGCGACGTCCCCGCGGTTCAATTTTATTGGCAACGTTGACCTCGGGGTGGATCTCCCTCTACGCTCTCTCAAACCACATTACGACGCTATACTCTTTGCCTACGGCGCCTCGAAGGATAAAGAACTTAAAATACCAGGGGAAAAGACTATTCGCGGTATATATTCAGCTAGAGCCTTTGTTGGTTGGTATAATGGGCTCCCCGAATACAGAGATCTGGCTCCAGACTTGACATCGGGGGAGGATGCGGTTGTGATTGGACAGGGAAATGTTGCTATGGATGTCGCAAGAGTACTCCTATCAGATGTTGATATCCTGAGGAAGACGGATATGTCAGAATATGCTTTGGAAGAATTATCAAGAAGCAAAATTAAGAAGGTTAGAGTGGTTGGACGAAGGGGCCCTATGCAGGTACGTAGATTTATTCGACTCAGCTTTTCAGTTTTGCGATGACATGAACTATATAACTGAGTGTATTATTTCCCAGGCCGCATTTACAATCAAAGAAGTACGAGAGATCCTGCAGCTCCCTTCCGTCTCTTTCGAGCCAATTCCCGAGTATCTCTTCCCGCCAGAATCCACCATAAAATCCCTTCCCAGAGCCCGAAGGCGCATAACCCAACTCCTCGCAAAAGGCTCCCCCACGAATCCCCAAGAAGCCTCTAAATCCTGGTCTCTCGATTTCCTTCTCTCCCCACACTCCTTCCATAGCTCCCCATCCCATCCAGATGTTCTCTCATACATGAAATTTTCCAGAAACCAACTCGACCCCGCGGACCCCTTCTCCCCAACCGCAAAAGTAACACCGTTGTTCCAGGATGACGGCCACGTTGCTCATGTTGATATCCCAGCCAGCACATGTTTCCGGAGTATAGGGTACCAGTCGCTTCCACTACCGGGATTCGAGGACCTTGATATCCAATTCAACTATTCACGCGGTATAATCCCCAATGACGGACAAGGGCGCGTTATTACAACACCACCAGTTCCAGACGACGGAACAACAGATTTGTCTGCTGAACCCGAGGCCACTGAAGTACCTGGCCTTTACTGTGCTGGCTGGGTAAAGAGAGGCCCCACTGGTGTCATTGCGTCGACAATGACGGACGCGTTTGATACCGCTGATGCGATTGCAGCTGATTGGGCGTCACATATTGCTGGTAACAACGGGCATGCTTTCCTTAATTCATCGGAAGGTGGAAGTTCGGGTCTTGGTTGGGAGGGAGTGCTTCCGGAAGCGCGGAAGCTGGGACTCCGTCCGACGAGCTGGGAAGATTGGGAACGGATTGATCAGGTGGAGGTTGAGAAGGGGAAAGCTATTGGGAAGGTTAGGGAGAAGTTTGGACGGGTAGAGGAAATGCTTGAGGTTCTGCCCTGAGAAACTGAAGCAAGTTGAGGAGAGCATCCTTTTGGAAATGGTTCGAGTTGTTGGGTATTGTCCGATGCGGGAATCGGGGCTTGTATAATGTTTCTTGCCTTACCGTGCAAAATATGTTTTGTAAATCAGGTACAATGTGTGATCTGATAGATAGATAGTTGGATTGAAATCCGTTTGCCACAGGTCCTCAGAACCCACGTTATACAGTACAAATATTTATATCAAATCCAAAAAGATAACTAATACGTACAGGAAAAGTTAAATATAGAAATATGTTCAAAAAATGCCAAATTGCCAAAATATTAAAATAAAATAAATATGTAACCCATATTAACAAGTACAGCAAACCCCTCAAATGCCGGGAAGTCACACATAGTGGAGCATAACATATATACTAGGACGGCACACCCTCATACTGCCATCCCTCAATAATTCTCTTCCGCCTCGAATTTCTGCGATTGGAATTACACTTGACGAATATCGTCAATGCCGCAATGACCAGCACAATAATGGCCGCGATGGTAGGCACAAGGACCGCCCGTCTTTGAACCGCATTTTCGTCCACCTCGTACGGGCACTGGGCTTTGGGACCACCAGAAACCCAGCATGTGGGAACATCGAGTGAATTAAGGTCTATCCAGACACTGCGCGAATCATCATCATCAGACGACGGGTTGATAATGTCTTTGGGTAGAGAGGTTAGGTAGTGGTATAAATAGGTGTTTTCAAGGCTTGTCCGGGGTAAAGAAAAGGTGGAATTTTTGGGGCAGTTGGCAGCGGCAGAATCGTAAGAAACACGCTTGTGCGTCAGCGTCCATTGGAACGGTTCATTTCCAACACGACATGCGCCATAAAACTCGTGGGAACATTTTGCGGGGAACCAACGTCCCTTGAAAGAAGAATCGGCTCGAGTACATCTCAGCTTTGACAGAAACGGATCAGCGGAAAAGTCATCCGGATTTGGCTCGCCTTGCGCCCAGGCCCATGACGAAGATTGAGAAAAATTTTGATAGGGTTGGAAATCCTCGTCGGCGGTCACATTAGAGAGTGTGGCATTTATGATGGGTGATATACCACACGCCATCAGCTCGCTGTTCAAGGAATGTATCGGGTCAGAATCGTGTCGCTCAACGACGGTTGATTCGGCCCATGAAGCACTCAGGCCAGGGACGTCTGTCGAATCGGGGTCGAATAGGCACCCTGATTTGATGATAGTGCCATCATTTCCGCCACTGCCATTGAATATGTCAACCTTTTGAGATTCTGCGAGCAAACCCCTTGAGAATATAAGATCACTGTCACCAGCGAAATTATAGCCCGCCATCTCGTCATCCACAGCTCCCCAACCTACAAGAAATCGTCTAAAACGACGCCTTTCCACGTAGCTTTCGCATGGCCAGCCATCTGGAGTGATGTAGTCACCCTTTGAGTCCCTGTGTGTCGTAAAATATTCAGAGATAGGATGTGCGAACCGGGGAACAGAGTACCACGACCGGTTCAAGTTTCTTCTCTCGTCTTGAAGCTGTTTGGGTGTGTACATATGCGAACCCAAAGCTTTGTTAAAAAGTGATCCAAGAAGGTCTAATTCGGAAGGGAGTTGGTTAGGCGCTGGTGCACGACTTGGATCATCGGAGGAGTCCATTGGAGCAACAAAATGTATATTGAGCATAATATATAGCATATGAGCATTGAGCGTATCGTCCGATATCACAATATAACTATTTAGTAAACTGAGAAATACAGAGATATCAAGAGACGGAGAGCAAGAGTACGACCCGGTCTCAGCGAGCATTGAGGCCGATTTTTGGCGAGGCGCAGCTGTTTCCGTAGAGGCAGGGACAGCCGGGGCATTGGAATCGACGGCAACTGGGCAAAAAGTCCACCGGTGCTGGTCTGCAGACCAGTATAGATCAATGTAGAAGCGACGATGATCAAGGGCTAAAAGATTCGAAATGCATTTCACCATAGCCTTCTCTTCATATACCTTATTACCAAAACAACTAGAGGTCACATAGACGCCTGGGTGAGTGACATAGTTGATAGGTATCTGTGATGAAATATCTCGCTGCGACTATAGTAGATTCGTTAGCTGGAAAAGAAAAGCCTATATATAGTACTACCACGAAAAATTTCTATAAAAAACTGAATCTTACCAGCTGCACAACTGTCCATGGCGGAAACAGAATAGCACTGCGGTCAGGCGTATAATTCGCTGATATGGCCATGCCTGTATTGAACGTTCGCGAGCCCGTTAACTATTTATTCTAAGCATGGTGAAGAAAAGAAAACGGACTTCCAAATGGCCGGGTGTTGCCTAATATAAAGCCTCATGAAGGCGACTGTAGGTCCCTCTATCTAAGCCGATCAATTGCACGCATGCCAACTCCGAGCCCTTATCACCTTTTATTTTTATTCAGGTCAACTTCTGGCGTTGAATAAGAAAATAGCGTGCTGAATAACTAGCCGATTCATGCAGGGATCCAGTGATGACATAATGGCACGTCCAGGTGGCACAGCCTAAAATTAGGCGCGTTAGACGCTCTCCGTGTCACATGACCCAGTCACTGATCTGGCCACTTCGACTTTGAATCTATTTAACTAAAACTAATAATAAAAATAAATAGTATCTAAATAACAACCACACCAGGCGCAATAACTTCATCCAACCTTCCATATCTTCTACTGCCCATAATATAATTATCCCTTTCACAATGGCGACTCCTGGTCAGCCAACCCCCCAGCAGATTGCTGCCATGCAACAGCACCTCGCAACCGAAGCTGCCAAGCGAGGAATGACTGCAGAGGAGTTTAGCAATATGCAACGACAACAACTTGCCGCAGAGGCTGCAAAACAAGGCCTTACACCAGAGCAATATGTGGCCCAGCTGAAAGCTAGAGCAATGCAACAACATCAACAGCAACAGCAACAGCAGCAGCAACAGGCGCACGCGGAAGGCGGACAGCATCCACAACATGTTCCTATGAACTCCAATGCGCCGCCAGACCCTCGAGCCATTGCGGTGGCTAAATTCCTCAAATCACAAGATTTGAAGCCGAGAACCTGTATCTTGGATGGACGCAGGAGAGAGCTGTTCAAAGGTTTGCTATTTATCCACCCTTAAGCAAGAGGATTCGGGTTTGAAGAGCTAATATACAAGATGAAAAAATTCCAGTTAAACGAGCAGTCCGAGCTATACAATCGCCCGCATACACCAAAGCTCAATCGAAACCCGGCTCTCTTCTTCCTCCTGTGACAGATAAGGCTTCAGCCGAAAATGCCTTCAAGCTCCTACCACTCTCTCTCCTTGCCCTTCGGGTTTCTAAAGTCGACCCCCATGCCGGACATAACCATGCGAAACCAAAAGGCCAAGTAAAAGGTCTTTGGACTGTAAAGGTCGAACAGCACCAAGAGACAGATCCAATGATGCACTACGTGTGGCTATATGAAGGCCCGCAGTGGAAGCAGAAGGCAATGGCTGCAGGTGTCTTGGTCGCCATCATGGCAGTTGTGATGTTCCCGCTATGGCCTATAATGTTGAGACAAGGCGTTTGGTACTTGAGTGTCGGCGTCATGGGCTTGCTAGGCCTATTTTTCGCGATGTCGATATTCCGGCTCATCTTGTTCTGCATTACCTTCTTTGCTGTTCCACCGGGACTTTGGTTGTACCCCAATTTGTTTGAGGATGTGGGATTCTTCGATAGTTTCAGACCAGTTTGGGGTTGGCAAGAGGTATGTTCCTAATATATGCTTTCCCTTTTTCCGTTTATGTCAGACTGGGAAATGCAAGAATTCCAACAATTTTTTCTACCTCTACAAAGGGATATTTTACTGACGTAAATTTACATAGACTAAGAAAAAGAAGTCCAAGAAATCCAAGAAAACCGATACGGATGGTGCCTCGTCCTCTACCTCCAAGCCAGCTAAATCCGTCAATGCTCCCCGCTCTAACAAAGCTGCTACATCGACAGGGGTCGCATCGGGCTCCTCTGCTGCGACTGGCGAAGCCATAAAACGAGATCTTACCCCACGGGTAGAAGAAGCGGAAGACGAATGATCGTAATAAATTTTGGCCTTTTTTGTTATTACTCTGCGTCATATTGTTCGCCTTCTCTTGTTCATCTTTCGTTTATCACAAGATGTCCGCCTTCCATTTTGTTTTACTACTCGGTCTTTTTTGACAAGCCCATACATACCCTTTGCATCCAATTTGCATCCAATTTAGCTCCATTTGCCATATCATTTTCATTTGGCCACAAACAGGGGATATGATGGGGGTTTGTTTTTACTTTCCTCTTTTCTTGGAGACTGGTAATTAGTTATGCCTTTCTAAAAAAAAAAAAAAAAAAAAAAAAACCAAACAAGGGAGCGAGAGTGTTTTCTATGAAAAATTAAAATATCTCTGGTACATTGGAACTCTGCTCAAAATTCCTATCTCTACTCTTCCTACTGTTGACGCGAGCTGCCTCGGTATCTCCAAGTTGGGAAATTAGTTTTCTATGTGGTAACAATCGAAATTCCGCGAAACCAAAATAAAACAGTTTTTCTTGTATGTTTCCGGCAATAATGCTGTTATTCCTCGAAAACAAGCGTTGGCTGGGCTTTAATAATAATCATCACGTTGCTATTGATTGTTGGAAGTCAGGCCAACCCACCCACCTTTATACGTTTATCAATCATACTGTCCGTTTTAAGTTTCCATCAACTGTCATAGTCAATTGTGAAGGGATATCAATTAGTTAACCCCTAAGCTCTCCAAGATTAATGATATCTCATAAAATGCAACCCAAAATTTCTACCAGAGCTAGACTACATTCACCCGTCCCCTAAATCGGCAGGTGTTTTAAATAGGCAAAAAGGAAAGGGAAGCTCAAGTACGAATATACATAGATATATACTGAATCGAAGCGGGATGTTGGCTAGCACATGCGAGCGGGAAGGCGGCAGCCGGATATGGGGAGATAGAAATATGCTACCCATATGAGAATCGCATTGATATCCGGACGGTAAATGTTAAAATAGAAATGGAGATGAAAAAGGGGAGGGGAGAAAAAATAAAAAATGAAACAGAAACAGATGGGGTATTTGCATGCGTCACGGGTGAAATGAAACTCATAATAAAAGTAGAGACTGTAGAAAGTAAAATATGGAACGTTGGGTGGAACAAGGCGTAAGGGGTATATTGTATACTCATTACAGATAAAACAATATCTCACTTTTGGTGTATATATATCCATCAAAAATACCCAAGGTCCATTACCCCGATGGCATGAATAAATATGTATATATAGATAAATAGATAGAAGTGTGGTGGGCATAAACATAAACGGTGGGAAGAAAAATTCAACATTAAAAAAATAGGCTAGGACCAGATCGTGCATCGTCAGAATGCATTCACCATACTATATTCCTTCGCCGTCATCCCACTCAGGCGCGGCGAATTTTCAACATCCCTTAGATCAATCGGTGCAATTGATGCATGGGTGTTTCTTCGCTCATCCTGGCCTGTTCTGGTCCGCGGTCCGCTGGGTTCACGACCAGGACCCAATGTGGGTTGTTGGTCATTCCACACAGGTCGGAACTGTGATGCAATTCTGGGTGGTACTCTTGGCAGCGGAAAATCCGGCGGAGGTGCGACGGGTGGGCCGAGAGATAAATGCGACGCACTCTTGTGCAGCGAAATACGGTCGCACTCCGGGAGGTGGTCATCAGGCGGGGAGTTGTCCGGTACTATCTCTGAGTGAGCTACGCTGGCTCGATTCCGTCGGTAGGAGGTTCGGCCATCTGGGGATATGAGGTCTACATGGGTGCTTGTGGACGTGGTGGGTGGTGAGTGAGTTGCCTCTACTCGGCGACGGGCTTCAGATCCAATTTGCATGCTCATTGGCCGACGTAATTGTCGTGCACCAGCGTTCGTGCTCAATGGTATGTATTCAACTTGCTTGTGTGTTTGTTGTGAAGGATTCCTATGTGATAGATTATCGCTTTTATATCCGCCTTCTTCGCTGCTCTCGTTGGTTACGGGTGAAAGTTGTGGGCGATAGTCCGACGATAAGCTGTGAGTACCGCGCGTCGATTCGAAAGATGAATACCGCCTTGATCGTTTTTCTCTTGGTTTTGGTAACACAGCGGTGCGCGAAGGGGTTTCCGGGTCGAATATAAAAGGAACGGGCTGCTGGGCACGGCCTGTTTCAGTAGGGGCCTTCTTCAATTCTGCTTGGCCATTTGACAACTCAGGTGTCACAAACTCATCCAAGCCCGGGAGTCGATTGTGGCTGTTTGGTATGATTATGCGCGGCGAAGGAGGAGGAGAGGCTTGGAAAAATTTTCGAGAATTTGGTGGTGGGCCGGAATGCGTTGCTGAGAATCGTTTGCTGAATACTGGCACGCTAAAATTAGGAGGAGATGTGCTTCTGGAGATCAATGGGCCAACAGTTGATTGTGGGCGAGATCCGCTCGGTGTGTCCATGCCACTCCCTTCTGACTGCATTGAGGAATAAGCATGAATGGACAAGCGTGTGCTGCTGGCATCTGCAACTGTGCTCCTTGCGCTCGCTGGAGATTCGCCATACGGAGCCATAGACGTTACGCCGCTTTGTCTGGCGGGAGATAATCCTGGAGAAGATCCCCTGGAGCTTGGTATTGTCCTCGTCCCTATGGAAACATAGGATAACCTTGATCCTTCTCGTAATCGATCTAGGTCTGTAACTGTACCATTAGTCGAAAGTGAAGGGGCTTCCACTGATGGTGGACGAATTGATCGTCTGTTGGCGGATTTCAATGACGCTTCATCAGCAGATCTGTTCCCTACTGGCTTCTGCTCTTCGTTGGTATTGGTAGAAGTATTTGGAGATGGTTCCGGAGACCCTTGATCTTCCACTTTCATAGGTATTGATGTGGCTTTGTCGGGTACCACAGATTGTCGAATGAACCGCGCTTGTGGTTGCTGGGAATTTTGAGGTGTCTCGTCTAACGGTGTTTCGGGTGCGTATTCCTTCCCGCCTAGGGCTTCGATTTCCCGCCTTACAGCCGAAAGCCAAGATGTCATTTCGGTAGGGTCATTACAGACCAAGAGTAGAGTCTTTGTCTGCCTTCGGGAATCTGAAAACCCGAATCGAGAAAAGAAGGTCTTTTTTGTATCCACGGCCACCGTTCCATCCTCTTCAAGCGTGTGTGATATCTGTAGCACCCAGTGTCTACCTGGAATGGCGTCACTTGCAAATGCTACTGAATTTTTGCCAAGCTCCATCATTTTTTCGGGTAGGCGATCGAAACTCCCTTCGCCAGCATACTGTAAAAGATAGCCACTCGTGACTAAGATAAAAATCTTTTGCGTCCATTCAGCTTTGTTGGTAGAGCCTGAAACCTTGCGTGGATGGTGCTTGTCCTTTTCTTCCTTTCGCTTCTTGGCCCCCATCGATGAAACTCTTTCGTCATCAGCATCAACATCCGAAAATTCGTCCCTTGCACTAATATTCCTTCGATGGCCCTTCATCCGTAGTCTAGATCCCCCGGAGAGGGACGGCGCAGGAAGTGTGCCCTGCTTGATTGCCTGAGGGTAAGCCTGGAACAGAGGAGGCGGGTCCCAAAGCGTGATTGTTCTGTGAAGTTTTTGGCCTTTCTCCTTCGAGGATTTAGAAGCCTTTGAAGGATTGCTAGACAGCGTTTTCTCTATCAAAGGTGAAGATGTTGCGACGAAGGATTTAGGGGTCATTGGAGTTGTCGAAGGGCTGTTGGGTGACGATATGGTATCCGGTATGATGTTCACGGTTGTCATTTTCTGAGATTCTGCAATGGCAGGGAGAGTTTGCTCGTGGTTGGAACGGCGACTGGTCTTATTGCGCGAAAACAGACTTTTCAAAGATGACTTTGAACTTTGGGATCTGGGAGGAGCTCGGTCTGCGGCGGTCTCTCGCGCTGGTTCGTAATCCGGGCGAGGGGGTCGCTTGGGGCGATCAGTAGGGGAACTGGCATTCGTTTGAATTGGGCGCAGTTTCAGGCCTCTTCTTGAGCCAAGCACGGAGTGGCCATCGGGCGAATCCATCTCCTTATGGCAGCAGAAGTTGTCAATGGCTTAGCTGCGAGGAGGTCTAAAGGCCGAGTTATTAGATGCCAACAATCTCGTTGGGGAAACTGGTAGCTAAAAGAATATACCAGGGAGACCAAAAGCCCTTTTCTCGTTCATGAACACAGTAGTCCAAGTGAAAAGGCTGCGGTTGGTGGGGTGGAGGTGGAAGCAGTCGGTGTTTCAATTTTGGTTGCGTTCTTGCGTTCCTTGCGATAGAAATTACCAGCAAGCTTGGGCGCAAAATACTACCAACCACGGCTTTTATGAATAAGCCACACCGAGAGTCCTTGAAACACTTATTGTTTGTTAGGTCAATCGTCCCCGAACCAAACATCCATTGAAAGGCTCGTAGATAGTTTCGAGGAATGGTAAAACAAGAGCAAAAAAACGAAGGTTTGTTCCGTTCGTTCCAACCTGCAGATAAATCCAGAGGTCGCGCTATTCACGGCGAAAGCGACAAGCCGATATCTGCAACTATGTACGGAGTATGGAACAGAGGCGAGTTCATTGAGCATCAAGATCCCTGGCGTAGTTCAGTTGACCTCGTAACAGAGCTACATGGACGAATCTAGTCGTTATTCCGATACCTGACGGGAACAGCGTCTGCGCTTATAGCTCCATATTTCGTTAGTTGGGGGAGGCGAGTCTCTCACAGCTTCCGGCTGTGGTCAGCTATGGGTGTATAATATTTATTGATCGAGTACTCTGTAAGGAAGAAGAGTGGTATGCGAAAGAAGAACGAAGCAAGCAAACTGGCATCAAGGAGGATTGGCAATGGGCTGACGAAGTTTCGGATGGAGCAAGGGAGGGCCAGAGGGACAGGGAAGATCTCGGATGGATACCGCTAACCACAACTAAAACCACATCAGTTATTTATTTAAGCCAGCCCTGTCCTGTCAGCGGTCACAGGCATTCAAGATCCTTCCTGTGCTCCGACTGGGCACGGAAAGCAATACCGTATCTCAAATTTTGCTTTTGGTCGCGTTGATCAAATAAAATACCGGCGCATTTCGACACCCACACCTATTCTTGGTGAAATTTGAACTCGGCAGACTGTCAGGGGCAAATTCCACAGGTAGTACTGTACAAGGCGTGGAGTTCCTGCATAAGCCCCCCCTCTTGGTCAAAGTGCCATTCAAATTGGCCTTGCAGATATGCGGAGAGCATGCAGCATACTCACATGAACAATCACGAGTTTGTACGGAGTACTCCGTACTGTAGGTGCACGTCCAAGTACTCACTTCTTTCGAAAGTGCCCAAGGGAAATGGAATGCAGAATTACGCAGTACTCCATACTCCGTACACACGGCCAGGTTCATATCTGTGTATGGACCAGCAGATTACAATACAATAAAACCGGGGCCTTTTGTTAGGGCAAGAAGCTTTGACACCTCTGACACTTATTGGAACGAGCAGTCAAAATCCTGTACTCCGTACGAAGTACGGAGGTACAGGGGAGCCCTGAAATCTTACATAGGGCAATGAAAAGCCTGATTTTGGGAGCCACTGGAGGCTCGTAGGCCCCGGAAGTCTCCCGGGAGCTGCGGCTAGGCCCCCCCCGAAGAAGCACCGTTTTGGGGGGGGCGAATCCCAGTAATGGCTATGCCTAACGATGCCTAAAAGGCTAAAGGGGGGCTAGCTCCTACCTCCATCCTACTGATGCATCTTTAGCGACTCGATCCCTGGAGCGTTTAGGGCGGTGATCGGCGCCATCATAACCGCCAGGCTTCAGCCATGCCCCTTGTTGTCAAATGGCACTAGTGGCTATACATGCAGCAAACTCGAGATGTGCACAACTATTGGAAATGCCAAACATTATGCGAATCACCAGTACTCCGTACCCAGAGCAGTTACACAAATCCACTTTTCAGTTACTCCGTACTCCGTACAAATATCGAGAGATGCGCCCAGTTTGGGGAAACTATTTAATATTTTATATTCTCCGTATCTATTTTTGCCTCCGCACTCTCGCCCCCTCCATTTGTTTCGGCCTCAAAATGAGAGGGGCTTTATCAAACACGCCGCCCCCCTCGCCTCTGCCTCGCAAAACAGCCATGGGGCATGTCTCACGATGTTTCGAACAACTTGTGTGAGAAACGTGGGGGTAATAATATATATATACGGATATATTGCACCTTAGTTGCTAGATAGTATCTGTTCAAGGATTTTTCGGGCAGAGGTTAGCGGAGACATTCGACCCCTTTTTGACACCCAGGTGATTGTCGGCCAAGAATTGAAAACTCAATCTGTCCATCTTGATGACTATGATTTGCCCTTATTTTTCGCTTCCAAAAAGAAAAAAGAGAGAAAAGAAAAGAAAAGAAAAAGAAAGAGAGCCTGCTCATCTTCCTCTGGCTCCAAGTTACTCGCTTATTATTTTAAGACCACCCAGCCAACTTGATCAATCACATCCAGCACATCCAGGTGGATCAAAACCCTTCCTATGAACTTTTTCGAGATAGGGCCTGTTCGAGTACTGCCTACTCCGTATATCTACTCTGTCAATGCGTGCAGGCAGTTAGCTAACAATGTCGATTAAAACCAGAAATCCCTGCACAAAATTATCTTTTTATTACTCCGTAGTCTCAGCAGCGATCATCCAAAAAAAAAAAAAAAAAAGGGGAGGTTGAT
>LGRN01000509.1:0-18058 GCA_001883825.1 Emergomyces pasteurianus Ep9510 | reverse complement strand
TTTTTTTTTTTTTTTTTTTTTGTATGTATGTATGTACGGGTACATACAAAAAAACCTTACACGTATCCATGTCCAAAGGAGAGCATCCTTGTCTGGGCGTCTTGTTTACGCTACCTACTAGTTTCTGGGCAAAGCCCAGCATTAAGAGAGGTGTACGGAGTACGGAGTACGGAGTAGGTTGTGAAGGGTTGAACCGCAAAGAAGGTTTCCTGCCGAGCATAATTTATTTGATGAATATTCAGAGCTATCTACTCGCAAGGAGCCTTCAATTGGAGTAATTAGATATGCATAAGGCTGCTGTATACGGAGTACACACTCCGTACTTTTTCAGAGAGGATTTGGTGCTTTTGAGTAAGGATATTTCAGCAACAGAAAGTTCACGTGTGGGTAGTGCGTGGCCTTTACGCAGTCTTGAAGTTTCAAGAGTAACTTAAAATACGCCTTGGGATGGGCTTGTTGTTTGTTGTTGCTGAATCCATGGATCCCAAGCTTGTTACCCCTTATTTATTCCCCCTTTGTTTAGCCGCGGGTTGCGACAAGGGGGACTTGGTTGGTGAGGAAGATCCCCTCTTCCTCCTCCTCCTCCTCCTCCTCCTCCTCCTCCTCTTCCTCGCCCTCCGCCTCCGTGCTATATGAAAGGGGTCAAAGACACTTAACTAGGAAAGATATTCGTATTGCAATTACACTCTACTCCGTAACCATCTACCCACTCTACATACTCCGTATATGCTATTATTTCAATACCTACACTGCGGAGTATAGTCCGTAGTCTTTGGCAGTCGGAGCTCCGGTACCGCACACGCCTGGTCCAGTTTAGGGCTTGTCACCACGTCGGGGCTATCTCCACCACCCAGGGACCCTTCCTCTCCGCCTAACCACCATCACGACATCTCTTCTCTCACCACGCTCTCTCTCCGCCACTCCCCATTAGCCTCTTCTATCCACCTTTTTTGTGTTCTTCGTGTTCTTTATTTCTCTATCATTTGCTCCCTCCATCTATTTCCTCTGCTTTTCGTCATTCCGTTTCCGTCACTCTTACCTTCCCTCCTACGACCTTCTGACCAACCCTGTGGACCTTTCTCGTTTGTTGTAACCCAACCTCAAAATAACTTCATCCTGAGTGGTCCTTTGTCCGCATCTGCAACCCATAATAATCCCCTCTTCGAACTTCGACCTCCCCCAAATATTATTCTTCTGTCCTACTCTCCCACTCTGCCGCCTCTTCACTTGGACCCATAGACAGAGCGACTCCGGGATTTGTTTGCTGTATGTTGCCTCTGACGGTTTCCATTCCCTTCGACGCCCAGCTCCGCCCTTTTTTCATTGTTGTCAGGCATCTGGTTGACGGCTATAGGCAGCCTTGTCTCCTCTTGCTCGTTCGTGGTTCATCTGTTGTTCTCTGCCCAACTGTATTGCCCTCATCCCACGCCATCTAATCTTCACTTTTTTGTCTTTGATACTTCCCTCTCGCCATTGCGGATGGTGCGCCTCACCCTAGACTGCTAGACTGCATTATTGGGTTCCCAGCTCCCTCTCTTTTAGTACTTGGCTGGTTCTTCTATTCTAGCGTCAGTCGTTTACGTTTATTTACATTGGTGCTTCAAATCGCTTTACATCGCACGTCTAATTTACTAGTCGCACAACCAGCAGCCTCGTGCAACCATCACCACCTCCATTTTACTCTCATCTTTCCTATCCGATTCTTTTCGAATGTCCCAAATGCGTTTGCTGCCTGCAATTAACCTTATCAAACACCAGATTTACCTATAACTCTATCGTGGTTGTGCAGTGGCTTGAACTAAATTCAGCCGTTTGACTTCGCAACCGGCATTAGACGTGCAGCACGGCCTGTATTATTTTTTGGGGGAAGGGGAATCACACACGGATTCACTTAGGGCAGTCGACGTTGCAGTGCCCTCCATCTGAGGGCATTGGCGGCAAAATAGGGGATCCAGTTGTGACGTCTTGAGGGGAATCCTAAAACGTAAGTGTATCGGTGTTTACCCTCCGTCTCCCAGATTTATGTAAAATACATATATATTTTTTTCTATATATCTACATTGCTATAGTCGCCTTGTTGCTTGGATTGGTTTTTGCTTGTCTACCAAGTGTGCTCTCTTGCCTTGCATCTCTTGCGACCTGGCCCACAATCATGGCTAACCCCCTCAGTCCACAACAGGACGACCCGTCTTCAGCGTCCACCGTACCAGCGGTGCTGATTTACTCCCGACTCCCGTTCTCCTACTGCCCGCCCTCCTACGGGTTCCCTCAAGGGAAGGCTGAAAGGTTCTTCTTCTCCGACTCTCGCATATCCACTATCCACACAAACCCTACTCTCAACACCGATATTCCGTTGACAAAAATGCCGAAGAAGCCTTCCCAAGCTCCCCCTTTGCAACTGGGATCATCCAACTTCAATGAACTCTCTCAGAACGTCCGCTCACCACTGAGTCCGAGCTCATTGAGCCCCCTAAGCCCCACATCACCTATGTCTCCCACTTCGCCATTTCTCAAAGGATCTACAATCCGGCCATTGACGGGGAAGAATTCGGTTGTTTCTCGATCGCCAAACCCGTCCACTGTGGAAGAGAACAAGGAAGTTCCACAAACGCCAGGTATAACGGCGATCCCACCATATCCACCTTCTCCCAAGGAATCCACTAAGCACGGTCGAGACCCATCGAGGTCGTTTTTCTCCAACCTCAAGGCATCTAAATCAAGTCACCGGCTTCAATCGTCGGATTGTCCTGACAAGCCGACAGCTGATAACGTCCCCCCGAGAAGTCGAGGCAGCTCAAAGGATAGGGCAAATATATCTAGTCGAGGACGGAATGATTCATCCACCGATCTTCCCACTTCATCTGGTGGTCGTGCTGAGAAAACAAATTGTGAGAAATTAATCCCCCTTATTCGTCTTCTATATTTCTTTCTTCCTGCAATACGTGTAAAAGAGACAGAAATTATGTAGCAACTAACTGCGAAACATGTTTTAGGCAACCGGAATGACGATCAATCTCTACGCAAAGAAAGCGTCACTGATGCTCACTATTTAGCGTCCAAAAAAAGCAAACCTCGATTCGCCAACATTCTTACTCGGACACGATCCATCAGGGTGGACGATTCTTATGCCACTGGTAAAAACCACCCACCTTCAAGGCGGCCATCGAACGGCTTACTACGGCTCGAGGAAATAAGCAGAAACAACAATAATACCCAACCGCCTCTGAAAACTGCCCCGTTACAACCAGACAAAATGTTCAAAGATGTTATGGGCTCCTCTGTTAGAAACAGGTCAGCCGACCGCCCGGCAGCTGATGATTCCCATTCCAGAGCCCAGCGTGTAGGACATGGAGGGTCGATAACATCCTCGTCTTCACTGAGCCAAGTCTCAGGCGCATCGCTATTTAACAATTTGAAGCAGACATCCAGCGGTGCGGCTGACCGCCTGGGTAAAGCTGGCAAAGGCTTTTTCGGTAAGATCACCAGAAGCGGGAGCAGTAATGAACGCGAGTACCTTCCAGATGACACATATATTTGCCAAATCATCAATCTTCCACTTGTGGAGCAAACTCGCCGGACCCGGATTTCGAAACGGTTGGAAGCATCTAAGGATAAAACTGAGTATTGGATGCCAGCTCTGCCCTGGAGATGTATTGAGTAAGTCACTTTCCTTGCCACGCACCCTCTTGACCTGTACTCGTCTAACGTTGTTGTTTTTTTTTTTTTTTTTTGGAAGTTATTTAAATTTCAAAGGCTGCGAGGAAGAAGGTCTTTATCGTGTTCCTGGGAGCGGAAAGGATGTTAAACATTGGCAGAGACGGTTCGACACCGGTATGTTTGTATTTCTCCACGTATTCTGTGTTGCATGAGTGCTGTTTGCTAACCAAAGCTTGTTTTTGCCTTCTAGAATACGATATTAATCTCTTCGACGAACCCGACTTATACGATATCAACACGATCGGATCAATGTTCAAGGCATGGCTCCGCGAGCTACCGGACGAAATTTTCCCCAAAGCCACGCAGGCCATGATTGCAGAAAAGTGCATGGGTGCCACTACAGCCCCGCAATTGTTGAAGGACGAATTATCTAGACTGCCTCCCTTCAATTACTACCTCCTCTTCGCCATCACTTGCCACTTAAGCCTCCTCCACTCCTATGTTGACAAGAACAAG
This sequence comes from Emergomyces pasteurianus Ep9510, assembly GCA_001883825.1. Taxonomy (NCBI): domain Eukaryota; kingdom Fungi; phylum Ascomycota; class Eurotiomycetes; order Onygenales; family Ajellomycetaceae; genus Emergomyces; species Emergomyces pasteurianus. The sequence continues at coordinate 13,885 of LGRN01000509.1, read as the reverse complement.
ATGGATTATCGCAACCTCTGTATCTGCTTCCAACCCTGTATGAAAATCGACGGCTTCTGCTTCCAGTTCCTGGTCTGTGACTGGAAGAATTGCTGGCAGGGCTGCTGGACGGAGAAAGAATATCTAGCAATTGAACTCGAGGCGGAAAGGAAGGCTAACGAACTTGAGGAGAACATGAACGCAAAGGAGAGCGTGTCCCCTACTACAGCTGCTGAGGAGAGGGCAGTCTCGTCATCTGGTAGCAGCCAGGCTCCGAACACCACCAATACCACCACTACTAGCAGCAGCAACAATAACAATCCCAATCATAACAAAAATAATACCAACGCAGCCTCGAATGGTGCAGGGACCGAGGCGTCCAGCCGCTCGGCGAGTCCGAAACGTGGACGCAAACCAGCTCCACCGAGCATTAACAGCTCTCATTCACGTTCTGCATCCCAGCTTCCGGAGCTAGGTCCGCCACTTTCACCCATCAAAATATAACATGCGCAGGGAATGATGTGGATTACCTGACCTGACATATTCAGGAAGCGCCGCGTGTTACTTTCCCACACCTAACTCGTCTACGCACTGAATATTGCGCTTGTAGTTGGAACGGATATTTTTGGACTACTTCTTGAAATATCAATCAAATTGGATGGACCACGTGAACATGTTGAAGGGTCTGTGAAAAGTTGGAAAAACCAGGCATCTGACTCATGCTTCGTCGAACCTACAATCTCCACGTCGAGAATATTCCGTGTTTGTACAACGGGACATTGGACTGGCCCATACCTTCCTAACACAATGAAGCTTTGTCTTCACAATTTTCAGCTGGTTCTCGTCACAGCTGTATATGTGCACTGCACTTTTTATTATGTGACGCCTTTTCTTATTCTTTGAAGGCTTCTTGGGTTTAGGTTTTTACTTTCTTGCTATTCTTTCTACAAGTTCCTCAGCTTATCATTTTTGTCCTTTTATTTTGGCACAATTGAGAATTGCGGCTGTAGTTTGCATTTAAATGTTTCTTTTGCCTTCTTATTCTCTTGGCCCCCTCTCATGAAGCATGCTCTGGCGCTTTAGTTTAGGTTCTTCCTTGATTCTCAGCTGCTGGCTTGTGCACTATTTTTACCAGTTTTGCAGGCTTATCTATCACTATCACTGACTGGCACTTTTTTTCTCTTCGATTATTTTGTTCAATTCTATTTTTGTTTTAACTGTTACTGATTGTTCTTCACACGCTTTTACAGCCCGGTTGTTTATTTGCTTCCCTTTTTCCGTTTTAGAAACACCTTGGATTTGTTTTACACTAGCCTCATCATTCCATGCTCATGGTTGGCTTTGCTCTTCTTTTTCTTTCTTTTTCTATTTTTAACTTTCCTGTTGTTTCCTCTGGCACTCTCATTCCCTTCCCATTTCATCACTTGATGGCAATCCTTTTCACATATTCCTTTCATATAAATTTATTTACGCTGGCAGGTGTTTCGCGGTTATGACGCCTGGGTTTCAATGTATACTATGTTAGCACCCCTGTTTACTTTCCGAAGCTGAAAGAAATGAGAGTATAGAATTCGTTCAGGAAATTAAATAGGTATGTAGCTAGCCTCTGCTAATAGTTTTGTTTTTTTTTCTCGTCCTGATCCATCCATTTTTGTAGAGTTCAGGAGCGTTGTCTTGCTGTGCAATGATCTTGGTATATAAATTGGAATTCACGTGTCAATTGTGATCGTTTGTGCGGCTGGATGATTTACATGGTGCACAGGGCTATAAAACCGATGATTCTGAAATAATCAATGATGTGTTCGGTAAGTAGTAACAAGAACAGGACAGGGGAGGTAGAGAGGGATGATATGCGAGCACTCCCAACACTAGATAAAGAACGCCAAGTTCCCGATAAATATTATTAAAGAGAAAAACAAGTCTCCTAAATCAACCCGATCCCATTTATTTATTCCATTCAACTCAACATAATAAAACGAGATGCCCATACCTCCTCTCGTACCTCCGTAGCACATTCAAAAGAGGAGTAAAAATCACCCTTTGGGGCGCCCAGCCCTCCTCTCATTAGCCCTCATTCGCCTTTCATTCCTCTTTATCCTCTCAACCCTCTCTCTCCTTCCCTCGCCTCTAACACCCTTCCCCTCCTTACTCAGCCCTTCCTCCTTTTTCCACATCTTCTCATCAACCTCCACAAGCCAGTCATTCTCTCCGTGCTTATTCTTCCCCTTATACCCCCACTTCGGCACCCACTCGCCACTCGCCTCATCATAGACTAACTTCTTCCTCCGCTCCGCTTCCGCACTCCCGCCACCCGAGCCGAGTTTCTTGTTATATTTACCAATCCCCTTTTTCCGCGCGAAGAGCTCCCACTTCGTCGGCTGCTTGACGGTTGGGAGAGGTTTGAAGCGGGGGAGGAGGGTGGTGCGCGGGGGGAGCGAGAGGAGGATGCCGTCGCGTGGTGTCGCGGTAATTGGACAGGTTGTTAGGAGTTGGTTGAGGAGGGATTGGGCGCCGTCGCGGGCAGTGCGGGTTAATGCTGCGTTTAGAGAGGCGCTGTTGGTAGAGGACGTTGATGTGGTATTATTTGGGAGCGTAAGTGGGTTTGGATCCAGGGCGAGGAGGTGGCCCAGGTCAAAAGTGTAAGGGGTGGGTTTTTCAACTGTTATTGGGCTGGAGGAATAAATTAGTGAATTAGTAGCTTGGATGATTGAACTGCGAAGGTATAGTAGATCAGAGGTGAAAAATTGGCTGAGGGCTTCTTTTGATGTGATTGAGCTGACGGATTGGACAGGCTCAGTAGACGTACAGTTTTTCTGGTTTTGGGTTCGCTTTAGCTATAGATGTAGGCGTAGAAGCTGAAGTAGAGTCAGGCATGTCTGCAATTGACATTATTACAAAGTGAATGGTATGTATGTTGTCTGCTTGTAAGGTTGGATGCTTCCAATTACAGTCAATTTCGACTTCAGCAAAAAAAAAAAAGTTAGGTCAGGATCTAGCCATGACTAAGAAGTGCATAACTTAACTTAGTTAGTTAACTAGTTACTCCGTAAGGAGTAGTTAAACCTTAATGGGGCAGGGGAACGCCCACAAAACCAGCGACACATCCTTCCCCTTTTGGTGCTTCAGAATTCTTTCCTGGCAGAGCCTCTTTTTCACCCAACTTCAGCAGCACTGGAGGCAGCAAACGCTCGTTCGTTCGATTCAATTCAACAACCACTCTGGCAGGCCATTGACCACGGCAAGGAAGATTTCCGCCACAATGGCTTCCTCTTCCTTCTGCTGGGGCTGCTTTTCTAAGCTACGCCCAATTCCCCGTCTGTTGCAACCGCCTGCCGTCCTCCGAATCGCTCCCTTCCACACTACCGCTCCGGCGTTCGCATTGCCCATGAAAAAGAAGACAGGTTCCGGTCGTTCGGAGACAGGTCCCAAATTTCGTGAATCCCGGTCTGCTCGCATAAACAAAAAGGTGAAACGTGAAAAACCTCGTCCCCCACCCCCAGGTGAACGGAGGGCGGCCAAAGAACGCATTGTTCTTAGCAATACCAACGCCCTCGAAGTCCCGGACATGCAAGACCTTTCTGTCGAGAATATGACGAACGCGGAATTACGCGGGCACATTGTTGGGTTGCCTATGGGGCTGGTGGACAGATTGAGGGGAGCGCGCGCTTTCAAAGCTACCCAGGGCTGGAGCTTGTTTAGGAGACCGGGCACACTTTTTAGGGAGGAGACGTTAGAGATAGGGAAGTTAATTAATTGCATTGGAAATGGTGAAAACGAAATGAAGGGGAAAACTGTGAAAAGAATCATCACTGGCGACAAAGGGACTGGGAAGAGTGTCCATTTGACGCAAGCTATGACCTTAGCCCTTCTGAAAAACTGGGTTATTGTCACCATTCCTGAGGGTAAGCATTCATTATTATTCCAAGACTTTATTTTATTAATATTGCATTTCACTGATATTTATGCGCTTCTTTTCTGTGCTTTAACAGCCCAGGACCTCACCATTGGGCACACCGCCTACGCTCCTTCTACCACAAATCCAAGACATTATGTGCAAAAGGACGCAGTGGCTCAGTTACTGCAGCGGATGGTCACTGCTAACGCCCCTGTGCTCTCCAAGCTTCATATTTCACAAAAACACTTGAATTTGAAGGTGCCAATTCGGCCTGAGATGACTCTCGAACACCTAGCTAAGTTGGGCATCGATGATGCCGCTCACGCCTGGTCGATATTTCAGGCTCTTTGGTCCGAATTAACGGCGATTGAAGCCGCTGCTGATCTTGAGGGACAAAAACCTTTCGCTCCCCGCCCTCCAATGCTGATCACAGTCGATGGTCTTACACACTGGATGATGAACTCCAAATACCGCACTGCCGAATATGAGATTATTCATGCTCACGATCTCGCACTAGTCAACCACTTCCTTTCCCTGCTATCGTCGAATCATCCTTCCCAATCACTGCCTAACGGTGGGCTCCTCCTTTTCTCTACGTCTACCTCAAATACACCAACTATCTACAGTTTCGAAGTCTTGCTCGAACAACTGGCCGCCCGTACAGCTGGCATCCCAAGAGACTCGCCCGAATTCCCTACCGTAGACCTATACCGCCGCCCTGACCCACGAGTGCTTGCCCTCTTTGATGATGCTAAAGACCTGATGGTGCAAAAACTCAATGGCCTGAGCAAGGAAGATTCGAAGGGATTGCTAGAATACTTTGCACTCAGCGGTATTCTGCGAGAAAAAGTAACTGAGGAATTTGTCAGTGAGAAGTGGACGCTCTCTGGAATGGGAATTGTTGGTGAGCTAGAGAAGTTGGGAAGGAGAGTGAGAATACCCCCTCCAATTGCTATACCGGCGGCAAATTAAGTCCGTTTCCAATAAATCGAAATTGGTTTGGCTTCCGGGGTCATGTCGGTTTCAATCAGATTTCGAGGTTTGCCTTGTGTTCTACCCGTGTTTTCTTGACTAATATACTATGCTGTACGATTCTTGATTTTCTGTGGGGTATTTATAAATATTTTTTGTTTGGCCTTATGAGAGCATACTCCTGAATGCGCTTGGGCCAAGATTGCTACCCCTAGACTCATTTCTACCCAAATGTACCTCACATTTATCGTGTCCAGTCTTAGGTTGAACGGTAAATTTTCCTATCCATTGTGATCTTCCTTAAGGCTTAAAATAGAATTGGCGTCTTCCCCTAGGTTTGAGTTTGATCTTTTGTTCTATAGAAAAAGATATCGTTATTGTTTAACCAACCCCTGTTGATTGGTGGCATCCTCTGAATCAGTCAAAGCGGTGACTACAAAGGCCACATTTCACGACTGCTAGAGAGAAACTGGCTCGTTCCACTACCATTAAGATAATGTATTGCAGCATGATCGCTGCTAGCATCTGACACCTGCCTCTCAGTTCCCCAACGCAAGCGACCGACATCGTATCGTTTATCCTGTGGCGGTTATCGAGGCCAGGAGATTACATGGAGAATGGAGTACTACAGCCCATTGCACAGACTATATCTGGTTTTGAGGTGCCATTACATGCACTATACGAGGGCTTGACGTTACAAACGGAGGAACCCGCCGCCGGCCTGGATTTTATAATTTGGTTTTATCGATGCGACCTCGTGGGGAATAATTACTCCGCATAAGTGGCGAATGGGTCTGGGGCGTAGCTTGAAACTGGCATTGAGTGGGCGTGTGTTCGTTTCATGGCAAGGTAGCGGATTGTATTGTGTCTGTCGGATGGCAAACATAATCAGAAGCCGTAGCAATTGTTTAAATGTGGTGTTGGAACACAAAATTGCATTCATCAAATACATTGTCCGCGTGGAACAGCGAAATGAAATGGGCTTGAAAGATCACGAATTTACAGCTGTACAAGAAAATAAAAACCGCTCTAGGCCATATGCAATCAGTCTATCTAATTCCACCGTGAGCAAAATAAAACGAATATCCCACGACCTTTCCACAATGTCAAGCAACGAAACAAGCGAATATAACAGGGCAAATAATACAGAAATGCATAAAATGATATACAGAATACAAAGTATTAACTAAAAAAATATCACATCAAACTCGTCCTTCCTCCAATCTCCCTTCCACCCTCGCCGGTAGGCATCTCTCCGTTCCTCCCAACAACGAACTCTCTATAAATTGCTTCGAGGCGCTTGCGCTCAACATCACTGATCGAACAACGAGTGGTTGTAAGGGATTGCTCCATGTGGGTCCAGCATATATGGATGTCGTCACTGGCATCCTTATCAGCATCAGCAACACCGTTGGTGCCGCTCATGGCTGTGTCAGCCGACGAATCCGATCCGTCCCGTCCCAGCTGGCGTTGGCGTTTGCGGGCTTGTTTGATCGCGTCGAGTTTCGCAGCCACGACAGCGGGAGGCGTTAAAGACGGTGATGAGCTGCCTGCTAGGCGGTTTCCAGATTTAACGGCCGTGGCATGTTCGTCTGAGGAGTAGAGGAACTGTATAAAGGGCTTGTTTGCAGATTGCTCTGGGTTGGCACTGATGCCATTGATGCCCGGGCTGACTCCATTTGTTATTGCTGGTGGTTTCGATTTATGTTGTGAGTTATTGGTGTCGGACGATCGGTCTCCTAGAGTGTCGTGGATGGCTTCAAGATGTGCATTGTAAACAACCGCCTGCAGGTCGGCCCCAGAGTATCCTTTTGTCCGATCTGCGATTTCCCCAACACGTGACATCACTTCATCGCTAAGTTTAAGTTGTTTACTCAATGCCTTGATGATATCAACTCGATCCGAGTGGGAGGGCATGTCACACAGAAGCGATTTATCGAGGCGTCCTGGACGCAGCAATGCGGGGTCGATGAGGTCTGGTCGCGATGTAGCCGCCAGAACATATACACCTGATAGACCTTCTGCTCCATCCATCTGTGTAAGAAGTTGGTTCACCACTCGGTCCGTGACGCCCGTAGAGTCATGTCCCCGTTTTGGAGCAATACTATCAAATTCGTCAAAGAAAAGGACACAGGGCTTGGCAGCCTCGGCTCTCTCGAATAAGTCGCGCACGCTCTTTTCACTTGCACCAATATACTTGTTAAGGATCTCGGGGCCCTTTACGCTGATGAAGTTGAGTCCGCATTCTCCTGCCACTGCGCTGGCGAGAAGGGTTTTCCCGCATCCTGGGAACCCGTATAACAAAAGACCAGAACGTAAGCGAAGTGGGCACTGAGCAAATATTGGGGCATATGTCGTGGGATATTGCAAGGTTTCAAGGAGCGTTTTTCTGGTTTCATGCAACCCTCCAATCGATGCAAAGGTGGTGGAGGAGGATGTTAAGGTGACGTTGCGGAGAGAAGCGGGTGTAAATCCCTTAAGCGCACGGGCGAAATCTTCCGTGCCCATGGTGATCGCAGTAGAGCTGGATGATGTGTCTTGAACTGAGCGTATCAAAGCTTCGTTTCTGGCACGAGCGGTAAGTAGGACGAGATCGCCAGGCATGTACCCATCTGTCTTCCCAGCCAAGTCAAGGAAATCTAAATCTCGACTAAGGGCAAAGCCATCAGACTGGCCAGATGAACCCGGTCGGCTGCTGGGATTAGATGGGTCGAGCCAGGTGTCTTGCGTAGATGAACTTTGGTTTCGTGAATGGGAGTGGGCTGCATTCTGAAACGTTGCAGCTGGCGCGTCTGCTGCCATTAATTTTTCCAGGACCCTCCTTCTCCCGTCCTTATTTGGTGCCTTCAAACTGATGATCTCCCGTACAACATGACCACCTACAATAACATTGTTGACCGACTCTTTCGCCTGTGCCGTTGCAAGTAACACGACAGAAGAACTAGCTGAACAAAATTCTCTCACAATTGAACACACAATCTCACTAATTTGGCGGCTCCTTCCATTCTCACCGCCAACCTGAAGCTCCGTTTCTATGGGGCACAGGCGATCCAGGTCGTCCAAAATCACAATTGACTGGCCGCCCTGTCTGGCAAACCAAGATGCCGACAGGAAGAGCCGGTGAAGCGTTTCCTTGATCGTAGAAATCCGCGTTTCATCAGTTACAAGCTTGCGGCAAGAGAAGTAAGATGCGTTAAAGAAATAATTTTGACGTAAATTGTGCGCTAACAAGTGGCAGAGAGAGGTTTTGCCAGCACCCAATCCACCAGTGAGCAGAATTGAGGATGATCGAGTGAGGTTCGAGATGCAATTTTCGATAATTGGATCTATCCCCACCATGACAGGAGCCTCATATGGGATCGGGTCGGTCCATGGAGCGGATGAAGGGACAAGGTCCTGCGGTTTGGATATTTCTGGCTGAACATCCAGATTGGCTTTGCATTCCGAGCCGAGAAGCCAGCCAAAAGCTGTCTTGCCAGCCTCTGATGACGAGTTCAAAGGAGGCTCGAAGCGAATAATTCCCCCCTCGAAGTTCAAGGACGGGATCTGGTTTTCGAGCCTGGGCAAAATCATCCCATCGGTTACAGGCCCTGACAGCATGCCTGAATCAGAGCCCAGGTCGCCATATAACAGCTTGATGCGTTCACTCAGAGCATCCCGAAAAGCAGATGAATCGCCGCCAAACTTTAATCCAGCGTTCTTTTTCGACGAGTCAAAGGCAAACGGGAATACTTTGATAGATTTTACTGCAGATCGTTGAATTTGAGGCGGGGCAGCCTCAACACGAACGATTCCTCCGGCCATTCCGTCAGATCCAAGTGCGGAGCAGAGAAGGGACGAAAGAGCGACGTGTTGGCAATAAGGATTTTCATCCCAAGGGAGAATTTTGGCCACGATTTTCTTCGAGACCTTCCCCGCATCGGAAGTTTCCGTCTCCTTCTGCTGTAGTTGTTGTGGGTCAACAGGTGGCAGCAAACCTGCCGGGCTAACAATTGAAACGCACACCCACATTGTCCCACGCAGCTCATTTTTCGCGAGGATATCCCGATCAACCCACACCCTAAAGCCCTCGTTTTTCTGCGATTCAGCGTCCTCATCAAACCAATCTTTGGCAAGGCTCCGATCCACACCTCGAAGATATACTGCGCCCCGTGACGCGGAATCCGAATGGCTACTTCTGGGGCGGACAGTGCTTCCACTGCTACGGCCGCTTATGCTCTTCCTACTTGTGCTAGTAGTACTTCTATTTTCGCTGCGCGAATGCCTGCCGGACTTTGGCCGGACTTTTGGGGCAACTATAACTTCAGCATCAGGTGCGATTTTGGCAAATGGCGATGCAATCGACACGGGCGGCGTTAAGGATGTGACGGTAATATTGGCTGTGGAGGTGGGTGATAAGTGTAAAGTGAGGGGATGGGAGTGGGGCATTTGCCCAGATGTTACGCCGCTATATGCCGGATTTGGGAGGGCACGAATTTGAGACAGTAGATTTAGTTCGAGGAATGTGGCATGTAGCTCAATAACTGCCGGGGCCATGTTAGTCTTGTCAACGATATATAGGTAGATAAAGGAAATTCTAAGACCTACTCTCCCAATCAGCGGGCGTCAAAGGCTCAATATTAACTGTATGCGCCACTGGAGGGTCGAGATGCAATACTAATCCGATCTATTTGGCAGTTAGCAGAGTGATCATCTTATATACAACTAATGTAGTATTAATGGCAATTACCCGTTGGCCGTCAGCCAATCCCAAAACTCTCCCGAAGGTGGAATCAATTTCAAGTGTCGGAATCTCCTGCTCCCGTGAGGAACCTCTTGTACCGCTTATTCCGTCTTTGCTGACTACCGGAACAAGTCTGCGCTTGCTTGGCATGCCTGTCCAGCCTACATATGAGCATTTGTGCGAGGGGCCGGGATTTGGCTGGGAATTCGATGCGCCAGAGGTAGGGCGATATTGGAGCTCGACGACGATGTTTTGCGCAGGCTGCAGCGCAAATACCATCAGAAAACTAGACATAGAAGCTTGCAGTGGGCTATCTTACCGTATTTGCGTTCATCAACAATGAAACCAGTGACGGCGGCAGGTTAACGAGACAGCTCTTGAGTGGCACAAGCGACACCTCCGCTGTGGTAGATGTCTTTCTGTTGCCCGGCGCCATGGTGGACAGTTATAGAAAGGGCGTTTCTTTTTGCGGACGCATTTACAGAGAAATGGGAGGTACTCAAGAAGCTAGAAAATATGCCAACTCCGACAGCTGTGTTGCCGGAGTTTGATGTTGATGCTGTTCCTTCGGCTCGTGGACGCCAAATACCCTTTGTCCTTAGGCCGAGTGTCGGGCCGAGGCATAATCCGCTCCGGAATTCGCTAGCCCTAATACGGGTTAACCGCTCTTAAACGCGTCCACGTCGCGGAGACGCGTTGAAATCTTGAAAGAGGATCTTTAACGATTTTTTGAACGAATAACCCTTTCTCAGCAACAACAACTGCAACATCGAACTTTTATTCAAGCTGCGCTGTTGTTTCTCAGCTCAGATAATTGCCGCCCAAAAGCTGCGGAAGCCGCATTGCCCTCTTCGTTCCTTGGTCCACTTCTGCTTTGGCCTTGTCTGGGCTGAAAGCTTCGCCATGGCGCTGCTTCAGTATCGCGCCCCCGTCAAGTATGCGGTCCAGCAAGAGATTTTCAAGGACTTCCTTAAGACTTTTAAGAGCTTCGAATCAGTCTCGGAGAACACCGCCGCTGAAGCAATTGAAGGCCTTCATATCGACAGTGATGACACAAGTGACGAGTATGATTTCATGGACGAATCAGAGGGTCAACGCACAAGAGGCGTGCGATCAAAGGAGCCGAAACTGAAGTATATGCAAATGCTACAGGATGTCGCGGATCGAACAAGGTCCAATATTCTCATTGAATTGGATGACTTAGACAAAGTAGGAAGCACCTTTGGCGCTAGTTTGTCTCCAAAATTTTCTAACTGAGGTAATTATAGTATATCAAATCCCAGCCCGATGGTCCTGATTCGAACATTCTCGACAACATCGAAGGTAATGCTAAGCGATATATTGATATATTCTCCAATGCGGTTGACGAAGTAATGCCCAAGGAGACAAAGGAGGTCTCGTGAGTTATTCATCCACATCGTTTTTTATTCATTAAAGTCGGAAACACGTATCTAACGCCTCCTCCCACAGATTTAAAGATGATGTACTTGACATAATCATGTCTCAACGCGAGCGAAGAAACGAAACCATGACCCTGGCAGCCGAAGCGGATCCCGAATCTGATGTTGGCATGCCAGCCTCCATTTTTCCCCCAGAACTGACACGCCGCTATACTCTGAACTTTAAGCCATTGACTACGTCAGGCTCAAGCACCGATCGAAGCAAAGCGATGGCCGTGCGTAATGTTCGTGGGGAACATCTTGGCCACCTTATCACAGTACGTGGCATTACAACAAGAGTTTCAGACGTCAAACCCGCTGTCAAGATAAATGCATACTCTTGTGACCGTTGCGGGTCAGAAGTCTTTCAGCCTGTAGTCACAAAACAGTTTGCACCTCTTATTGAATGTCCGTCTGCCGAATGCAAGCAGAACAATACAAAGGGACAACTATTTCTTTCCACCAGAGCTTCGAAATTCATTCCATTTCAGGAGATCAAGATTCAAGAGATGGCAGATCAAGTGCCTGTTGGCCACATCCCTCGCACTTTAACCATTCACTGCAATGGAAGCCTTGTAAGACAGGTTAATCCGGGTGATGTGGTTGATATTGCTGGAATCTTCCTCCCCATACCCTATACTGGATTTAGGGCGATTAAAGCAGGTCTTCTTACAGATACGTACCTTGAGGCTCAGCACATAACCCAACATAAAAAGGCCTATGTGAACCTCGTCATGGATCCCCGAATCCTCCAGAAAATTACTCAACACCACAGTTCAGGAAACATATACGAATATCTCTCACGGTCCATTGCCCCTGAAATTTACGGCCACCTTGACGTGAAAAAGGCACTTCTTCTTCTTTTGATTGGGGGAGTTACGAAGGAAATGGGTGATGGAATGCGTATTCGGGGCGACATTAATATCTGTCTTATGGGTGATCCTGGTGTTGCCAAATCTCAGTTATTGAAGTACATCACCAAAGTCGCTCCCCGTGGTGTTTATACTACCGGCCGTGGAAGCAGTGGTGTTGGTCTTACCGCAGCAGTGATGCGGGATCCTGTTACAGATGAAATGGTGCTTGAAGGTGGTGCCTTAGTCTTAGCTGACAATGGCATATGTTGTATCGATGAATTCGATAAAATGGACGATGGTGACCGAACTGCAATTCATGAAGTAATGGAACAGCAAACAATATCCATTTCCAAAGCCGGCATTTCAACGACCCTCAATGCGCGCACATCGATTCTAGCAGCAGCAAATCCTCTCTACGGTAGATATAACCCGCGCATATCACCCGTTGAGAATATTAACCTCCCCGCTGCTCTTCTCTCTCGATTCGATGTCCTTTTCCTAATGCTGGATACTCCCTCTCGCGATGCCGACGAGGAGCTTGCCAATCATGTCGCCTATGTTCATATGCACAACAAACATCCCGAAACAGATGACAATAACGTAGTGTTTACGCCCCATGAGGTTCGACAGTACATTGCCAAAGCACGTACTTTTCGCCCAAATGTCCCCAAACGAGTGTCCGATTACATGGTCGGCTCCTACGTCCGGCTTCGCCAGGAACAAAAACGCGACGAGGCCCGCAAGAAACAGTTCTCACATACATCTCCACGTACCCTGCTTGGTATACTCCGTCTCTCACAAGCTCTCGCTCGTCTCCGCTTCAGTGAAGAAGTGATCACAGAGGACGTGGATGAGGCCCTGCGTCTAACTGCGGTGAGCAAGGCGAGCTTATACCATGACTCTCATGGCGATGGCGATCAGAGCCCAATGAGCAAGATCTACAATCTCATACGGGGTATGCGAGAGAGCGGTGCAGCAGCCGTGGAGGATGGGAATGAAGGAGAACTGAGCATGCGGCGGGTGAGAGAACGAGTTGTCGCGAAGGGTTTCACAGATGATCAACTCAGCCAAACTATTGAGGAATATGCAAAACTGAACGTGAGTATTTGTTTCCCCTTGACGGCATGCTTTACCACCCTATGTGCTTTATTATTACTTCTTATCAGGTACTAACATTCATTCTTCCTCTTTGAAAGGTCTGGCAAGTTATTGGCAATGGAACACGTCTTGTTTTTGTTGAGATTGAAGACGACGACGAGACTATGAGCATGATGTGAAAATGTGAAATTTGAAAATGGAGATGTTTGGAAAGTAAGGGAGTCAAGCGGCGCTGCTGAAGCGGGGTGAGAATTCTCGCGATGCTATCTCCTGTTTTTATGCGGAGGATTCCTATTCTAAATACCCGTATCACCGATGTTCTGCTCTACTTATGTGTATCTGATTGATATCGTCATACGTTTGCTTCCCGTTTACTTGAATACTTCTGAGAGCGCTTAATCCGCAATTGTGATGTTACATATACAAAGGTGTTTGTTTGTTTTAGGGATATTGGCGCGGCGTTGATACAAGTATTCTAGAATTTCAAGGAAAAGATTCCTTCCCTCTGTCGACAGAATTTTGACCTCTGAAATAGTAGAACACTTCTTATGCTAAAATTTCGTTGCCAGTTCTATGATAATAACCACAACTCTTTAATGAATGAGGAGGTTATTCCAAAGTGCTGTTCAAGCCCTACTTACTGGCTTCTGTTAACTTGTGCTTAAAAACTTGGCTTGTTCGCGCTGGAGATGGAGCTGGAGCCTGGAGATGCAAACCGAGATTTGGTTACAAGTTAAAAAACTTCAACCTCAGCCATTTGAACCTCGGAACAACTGCCGCGCTTTCCATTACAAACTATCCTTTATCCCCGAGAATACCCACAGCCCTGCCTGCTGGCCGTTTCTTTTTTTTTTTTTTTTTTTTTTTTTTTTTTTTTTTTTTTTTTGAATTAAAGCAGCCGTGCACAAAACCAATCCGAAATGTC
>LGRN01000508.1:0-18069 GCA_001883825.1 Emergomyces pasteurianus Ep9510 | reverse complement strand
AATGTCAGGGGTTGAACCCCTATATGGTTATATGGACTCGGGCTAGCCGCTTAAACAGACTAATAGCTCTCATGCTAGTGGCCAGCCCTCGCTTGCAGCTTGCACTTAGAGCTCTTTTCTTTACACTCTTTGCACTTTCTCTTTCTTTTTCTCTTTTCTTTCTTAAGCTTTCCTTCTTGTATTTTAGGCACAATATAGTTCTTTCATACCTAATTGCTCGCCCCTTACAGTCAAGAACATCTTTAGATCACAATTTGCAAGCTTAGCACGCGTGAGAATGCAACAAAGAAGAAGATCTTAGAAAACAATAAGCTGAATACATCACAAACTGTAAAGACAAATTTCAGGCTAGTGTTTGAGTTGTTAAAACACTTGAAATACTGCAGTAAAACCATGAAATATGTAATGAAATTCAATGCTGTGAGAATTAAAACAGTTCATGAGCTATGCGAAAGTTATCTTGACACTGTTATCACTCTATTAACAAGCTATTCTACCAAAGTGTGAACAGAATCAAGTGTGGAAGTATTTGACGGACTAATAAAGTTGTTGAAGAAGGATGTGGAGAAAGAAGTAGAGGTGAATTGACCACGCGAGATTTTGAATATCATGAATACGCTTGAAGAAGAAAGGCCAATGTGTAGCGAGTTTAAGATTCTTCGTGGTATGTGCTCAAATCCTTCTCTCAATATCTTCTTCACTGACAGGTAGTCAGACAAAATCTCTCAGTGTCAAGAGATTAATCTTCCTTCCGCCTCCTTGTTCTGACATAGACAGTTGAGACTGATTGCAAGTGTGTGAAGTACTCTGCAGAGTGAATTCTCACCTACAATGAATGAGTCAACATCGTTCTTAGTACGTGAGAATAAGAGCTTATTAGCGGGTATAGATCAGCTGTCAAGTCTACAGCAAATAGGATTCACAGCATCAGTCTTCTATCAGCGTATGACAACTATCATTTTTCTCATTTTTAAAAGACATGACTAATCAATGGATAGGACAAGTGCGTGACGACTCACATAAAAATTCCAATTTTGAACCGCTAACTAGCCCCAGCACTGGACGAGATCAACTTGACACTTATCATAGTACAGTTTATTCTTTAAAAAGATGCAAGCCTGAAGATCTACAATCATCATTTCAGAAGAATAGAGATAAGAAAATGCCTTTCAAAATATTCATGTATCAGAACTAACAATCTATCAATAGAGATCAGATTTATGTACACAAATGCTCTTGCTGTTGATATATTGCAACTAGTTGAATCATTCAGAACAGTGCTTCAGAATAGTCAACAATGAAAATGAGAAAGAAGCTAAAATATGAACACTACATCGTGTCTGGCAGCATTGTTCTTGAAAGATAACACTTAGAATGTTTCTCTGACTATATGATGTGGAAATAAGGATGAATACTGTGTCATCACTGTGTTCAGGATGCAATCTGCTTCTTTACTCTAGAGCTTGAAGTAGACGCTGGCAATCCTCACGTATGTGGTATAACCAGCGGGTATTGTGAACGGTTTGTAGTCTGTTGTTGGATGGTCGTGGACTTCATGCGTTGCGTAGTGTTCCGTCTCTTCATTATATATCAACAAATAGCGGTCTTTAAAATATATGGTCCTATCACTGTCGGTCGGCGGAAAATAATGAGCCGGGATATTCTTTTTCTTTTTCCCGGAGAGAGCGTTGTCACCCGTCTAAAGATATATGTGAATTAGATACATAGCGATGAAATTAAGACCCGTGACAAAACTGTGTAGCTGGACTTACCGCCATAGCCAAGATACTCTAGATGGACCTTGCTTCTCTGTACCAACTGTTAAAGACTACTGCGTATCAGCGATCATAGGGCCAAAGGGTAGAGGGGAAGATTCGATCTCTATTCACCTGATATTCGGAGAGGCGCAGATGAAACTGGATAAAATCAGACACAATACAAGCCTTTCTTCGATCAGGGTCGAAACAGAGTAAGATGGATAATATTTTGATAGTGTTTGATGTTACGTACAAAGAGAATCGTGAAGAATCATGAGGGGTTCTAGGATTTAAGTGGGGGGTGTGACTTGGTGGGGTTGGCATTTTGATGGGCCCTGGATATTTGCTCAACCAGATCCAGAAGCATGTAAAAGATAGTTACTGTTTCGATAAGATTGTCCGATATCCAACGTGTTACTCTGTCAGGCATACATGCAGATAATTCTAGAAATGAACATCTTATATTGGAAAAGCCAGCGTCATATGATCTTGCCTGGTGATCACGAATAACAACATGTTTAATAAGCCGAAGTTGCACATGGCGGCTTGCATATTTGCTGCATGCGCTTCTACCAAATAATTTCCAGAATTTAGAAATGCTATTATCCGGAGAACGTTCCATTAATGACGGATTTTCAAGCCTATTCAGTCTCAGTTTCTTGGAAATCTGTGACTTTTCTTCTTTTTCCAATAAAACTCAAGGGTTAGCCAGCCGCTCCACTAACTGCCAAGCTGACTAGCTGAGTTAGAAAAACCAATGACAACCACTGTAGGGCCATCGCGAAATATCCCTGCTCTCATACACTGAATCATACCATTTTCCCGTCCTGTCCAAAACCATCAACTTCCCATGTTGACCTATCTCTGCGAACCCGCTGTTCGGCAACATAAATCCACCTGCTAGTCTCTCGTTCAATAATCATGGCTTCGCGTCTAGCAAAATATAATAAGAAAAGAGGCCGTCAAACGTCTACTCGAAAGGACAATAGCGAGTTGCTCGCCCAGAAAGGAACAGAACGTCTCCCTCGCCGAAAAAGCGTGCGCCTCTCTCGAAGATATCCTTTCTGTGAGCAGGAAACTACACTTCCAACGAGCCATTCACTCGGAAAGACTGTATGATACCCGTCGCCCTCTGGATGCTATGGAAAACTAATGTTGATGATCAGGAAATACAAGTAAACAATCATAGGAAGCGATCGTGCACACCTGGGAAACCAGCCAGGCGTCTTGAAAAATGACGGTGTACGAACCTTACCAACTCCAGCGAGGACGCAGTCTACGGAATAAAGGATCACAGAAGCATTGATCTCTCTTCGACCCAGACCATTGAACGAGAGATAAGTTTCTCACCCCTATGATCTTACAACAGCAGCTGATTCAATCTAAGACTCTTTGTGATCCATCAATCTCATCGCAACAGCGTTCATCTAAGCATAAACAACTACACTTGGAACCTGAGCGTCCATCTGATAACCCCGATCCTTCATCGAAGCGGCCAAGAACTGACAAAAATAGACTTATTGAGCATTGGACGCGCAACGAATTCACGTGGCCTGAAAAGCTTCCAGAATCTAATCCTATGGCACACTTTCTTGCCCGATCAAACACCCCATCTCTTCGACGGACGAAGTCAAACAGTAGTTTGACCACTGCGACCGAAACGAGTTCGCGAGAGGCGAAGAGTAGATCTTACACTAACAAGAACTATGATACATACCTGAAGACTAAGGGCTGTTTTATGTATGACCATGATGATGGTATTGATCGAGACAGCAAGTCTGCCTGTCGTTAAATACTGAGCGCGAATCCCGAGGTTCTCAAGCGAACTGTGTTTGAACAATGTGCCTTTGAATCTACGTGTCGAAGGCTACAAAAGAAAAACGAAACTGAGATTATTCACATTATAGGTGAATTAATCGTTCCGTCAGCAGAGAGTGCAATCGACCTCAGTCTTGTCACATTTCCACATTTGGTTGTTAGTGTGAATGAAGGCTGGGATAGCTCAATTTCTCTAGATGAGGATTAACGATTGCCACCACTGCACAAACTCCACATCTTCTACAATCTTGACAATTTCGATTATCTCGACCACAGCTTGATTATGCGGTCGGGTTTTCTTGACAATGCTTCTCTGAAGCTTGACTGAAAAAGCTTGCATCGTTTGTCGATGAAGTTGATGATATGTCTTTCTTTATGAGTACTGCATACATGTACTTTCCGTTTATGACAGTTGAAGTGAAGTGTGAAAAGGCGGCACTTGATATAGCAGATCGACAAAATGCGCATAGTATGACTCTCTTAATAAGAGGAGTTGTCAAGCTCTTCAGGGCCGTGAAGCGTGAAAAGGAGCTACATCGACAGATCCTGGCCTTTTCAATTTCATATGATCACTGTTCTGTGAGAATCTATGGCCACTACCCTATGATCAAGGAAGAGAAGACTACATACTACCGACATGTCATTCACAAGTTCGACTTCACCTCACTTGATGGCAAAGAGAAATGGACATTCTACAAATTCTCTATGAGTGTGTACAATGACTGAGCACCTTCTCATTTTAAGAAAATATGCTCCGCTATTGATGAACTGTCACAGGTAAATTTTGATGTGTTGCAGGCGTCACAGATATCACAGCAACCTGAAGTATTACATCAATCGAAGCTGAGTTTCTCAGAATCAACTGGACTTTCGCAAGGTGTCGAAGGCGTTGATATTCAAGGCTCTAGTTTTACATCTGTATTGGAAGAGGCTGATGGTTTGCAGAACGTTGCCATGGGTGCTCCAGTAACTCAGCAGAGCGAAGAGGGCTCTGCTGAAGCATTCAATATGTCTAAGAAGAGACGTACCTTTAGATAGGCAACTTGAGGAGATGGCAGAGTCGGACTTTGCGGCCCAAAAAAGAGTGACAATTTATTGCGTTATCTTGGTGCAGCTACATATTCACAAAGCCAAAGCAGCTGTATCACATTCAGATCGGAGAAAGGGCTTCTGTTAAATAGATTTGATACACCTGTCTCGAATAAAACTATGAAATCGTTGTGTCGAATTTGTGATTCCCCAAATAGCAGATGTCCCAGGCCACCTAGATAGTAATCCCTGTTTCTCCTGTCCAACTCAAAAGTGGCGCAAACGGGATAGAAAGATATCTGCGTGTTTGGGAACCGGAGAGCTCCAGGGTAGGGGGTTGAGGAATCAGTTTGTTGATTTAACATTTTCTGCGTTAATACCGGAAATACATCTCATGCTGCTGGTGGGATCGACATCAACAACTCACGTGCTTGATTCTAGATGACACAAGAATGCAAGGGTGAAGGTGAAGCAAAGAGAAGTTTAGCGTTTGAGAAAGCAACGATTTTTCTCATCAAACTTCAGTGACTATGCTAGAACGACACGTGAATAGTATATTTATGTACAGATAGAAACTTTTCTAACAACTCTTCATATCAACTGTGACTTATCAGAGACAACTTTTAAAGCAAATTCACTCTGCTGAACTCAGTCTTTGCAACAATGATTAATAAAACATCTATCTTTGATCACTTGAGTGACAGATAGAGACAGCTCTTGATCAAGAATGTGCAATCAATTTCAAGCGTTATCTAAGATTTGCAGATGATAGAATATTTATTACAGAATGTTCACGACTTCCTCGACCCGAATGCTCGAGAACGGTATCGCGACATTTCATACTGATGAAGCTATCTGTTTCATGAAGCTCTGAAAATGAGAAAGACAAGCTTGATCTTGTTCATCACAGAGTGTTTTAATTTAAATATCTACACAATCAATCTTTCCAGCATCAATAACAACAGCCTGAAGAACTTGTTCACTAACCTTTCTAGTCACTGTGTTATTCTTTTAGAAGATGTGAAGGTCGTTAATTCAAGCTCGCTTGAGAGAATGACTTCTTTAATCGCACTACTTGATGTTGTTGACGGTGTAGGAGATGGTTAAATGTTAATCATGACAACTTGTTATATTGAACTAGTTGATGGTGCACTTTTGCGAGCTGATTGTGTGAATGTAAAAATTGAGTTCTGTCTTGCAGATAAAGAAACAATAGCTCAGCTCTTTTGACTTGTTTTTAAACAGAAAGCAGTTGATTCACTAGCACATGAGTTTGCTGACAAGATACTGAAGCTAGAATTTAGCTTGACTGAAATTCTGTCATTCTTGATAGAGAACAGGCGATCTTCTAAACAGGCTGTTGATAACATAGTGGCATGAATGATGGATATCAGAAGTAAAAGAAAGAAGAGTAGAGTTTAAAAAGATGTTCTCCTGTCACACACTTTGACCATCTGAAGAAGTTGTTTCTTTAATGAAACAGTAACTTTCAATGCTAGTCTCCTTGAATTTATGGCATTGACGGGTTCAATGAGGTTCTCAGAAACTGATGAGCGGTAGTTTCATTTTGCATGTTAGAATGACGCGAATCTTAAATATGTATCTACCATTAAATATCATATCTCTATTTAACACTTCTTGCGTTATTATCATCAGCTTCTAAAATTATCTGTAATTAATGATCTTGAAGTTGTTTCAGGCACCAGTCGCGGGGAGCGAAGTGCAGTTCAAAGATCTGAGATGCATATTATAAGAGAACAAAGATAAGGTTTAAATTTATTGCTTCGCGTCGCATTTTCTGACATGAACTCGTTCTCAAGATTGAGTGAGTAAGTATGAAGACAGCGTGGACCCTGCTCAGCCTTTCAGTCCAGACTTAAGATAATCAATGTATTCCTTCTCTCTTGATAGATACAACAGTGATACCAAATAGTAGTAGTCATAAAATATATAGTTGCAATGAAATTGGTGTTGAACTGAATTGAACAGTTGAAGGTAAAGACTGTGATCATTATATACAGCATCTTAAGTTTCTTTCTTCTGGTTGAGAACGCACATGCTTCTTTCCCGCGTAGTTGCATAGTGCCATTTATTTCTTGATGTCCGCGAGGATTACTGCACAGTCAAAGTCATCTAATTTATAAATATACTGTTTCGTGTATTCTTCCGGCCTCTTCCGAATGTAGCCCACCTCTTTCTGACTAAGAGCTTTTTCGCTCTCGCAGCATGTATGCACTGACACATTGAAACTACTAACGCATCCAATATCTGAGCAGCTGACAGTCGAGCGATGGCCGAGTGTGTTATTGAATTTTGATCAGGGTGATCGGATATCATGACATCGTTTGATATAGGGACGAGGTTCACAGGATTCGGCGTGATAAACCGAGTGCGGTCAGTTATTCTCAGAATTTTAAACGACTGGTGCCATAGCCATCAGTTACCTATTATCCATGAAGAGAGGAATGACACTCGACTTCACGTAATATGGTTTCAACTTTTGAAGAGTCTAGAGACTCTATGCTTTCCTTCATAGTATTAGATATCGAGCGCCACGACGCGACTTTATTCACATGTTCTTTGAGGTTTTTCAGTTCATTGTCGCATTCTGGAGGCAAATGGCGAATATTCAAGTTTTTCTTCGATTCGCTCGACATGTCGCTTGAAAAGTAGATGCGGGGCGTAATGATGATACGGCGTGGGAGTCTATGATTCTGAGTCTGCGAAGAGGTTGTTCCACTGGATATAGTCGTAACTGGCGTGTGGAAATTGGAGGGTGTTTCGTGACGAGCCTTGTCAGGTCGGGGAAATATTTTTGGAGGGGTATTAGTCCCAACCCCACCATCCCACAGCGTGGGTGGCACCCTCTCGGCATTAGAACCAACCTTGCTCTGCCTGTCTTGTGGCTTTTCCATGCTAATTGGTATGTTCAAAGGCATCAGGTTCCCAATAAAAGAGACTTTGTAGGCTATATATGTGTAAAGCAGAGATGAAAATTTTACATAATTGATGAACTTCATAAACTCTTGAATGTTCCAACAAGAAAGGCAAGAAATGACGCATGTACTCCAGCAAATCCACTAAGGCATGCCTTGGGTGGAGTGCGCCACTCTCATCGTTCGGCATTCGCATCATCAGATGCGATTACCGAGATTAAGTGCGAAGGAAAAAGAAAGCAATAGTCTGAAGATGGCAATTTTATGTGCACCAATGTATTGTCATTGGCTGCAAGCTGTCAGATGACCAGCTGCTCCCAGTTGGAAGCGAGGTCAAGAATTTTTTATTATTATTTGTTGCCTGTTTCCTCAAGAAGAGCAAAGCCACTTGCATGAAACGATCGAGAATGGCACCACCCTGTGCGGATGCAACCACTCCTTCTTTTAGATTTCAATCCCAAATCGCGCGCGCCTGAAGCTGCACCTGCACTTTAGTTAAGAGAGGAAATGGAGGTGGATTGTTAACAGGCGATATCACAGCCAAAAATAGTTTTTAATTTTTCCCATTCCTTTTTATTGCAAATGTATAACTCGGTCATCCGTCACCATTCGATCCCAGGGGAGATACTCTGAGCCTTACAGGCTGTCACCACAGTCATCCGGCCGTTATCCACAGCGAAGTATCAATTTACACCACTTGTTTCTTTTCACACACGTGGCTAATACTTACCAGACGAGTGGTGACGGAGCTGAAGGAGGAGCTTGAGTCTCTTGATGATTTCTTGAACTTTGAGGCGGAATTCCGACGGAGCAATTCCTTACAACGCTCCAGGCTGATCTGAGCTTTTGAAAGCTCTTTAGAAAAGGTAGATCTGTTCTTTCCAAGCCTTCTCCTCTTTAGTCCAAGGTTCGGTGATATAGCAGATAGCGCATTTCGCATCTCAGCTCGTTCAAAATCTATCAGCATCAGGCGATGACAGTCCTCATTTTATAAAATATTTCATGGCTCGACATCACGATGCAGTACATCTACAAGATGAATCACTTAGAGAGACTGTAATGTCATCTCAATCATGCATGCTGAATTATTCAATTTCATAACTTTTAAGATGAGCTTTTTCATTCAGCTCAAAAGAAGCATATGAGTATAAACTGTCTCATCATAGTAATGTAAGTATTTTGAGTTAAGAACAACAATCTTGAGACAAACTGAAATGTAGTTGTCTTGAATATCATGAAGCCTGTGATATACTCTATTTTCATGTTTGAGTTTACATAAATTGTTATGTTCAATGCCTTTTGCGAGTAGAGTGTAGTCATGTAATAAAAGATGAATTTTAAAAGCTGCTTCACAGCTTCTCTTCTTGTAAAAAGAATGACAGTTGACATCTGAACCATGGTCCCTGAAGAGTTGCTTTTAAATAAGAACACAAAACTCTGCTGACTGAATCTGTTGCTTAAGATGAGCTAGATAGTTTGAGCAGGAGCTGTTGAGCGGATCATTGTCTCATAGAGCCAGCAAACACTGCTGAGAACAGTAAGATTGACTTTTGATCTTTAATGATTCAGCAGCATGATCTATTCAATTAACATCACTGTTTTTACTAGATTGTTCTTTCTTACCAGATTTTTAATCTAGTTTAGAGCGGGCTCGAGTGTTTACAATTTGTTTACAGTGTGTGAATGACAACAACGGAGATGAAGACGAAGACATTAAGAGAGAAGAGCTTCTTGATCAGAGTACAACATCTGTGTGTGATCAGCATTTGAATTGTAATGTTATCTAAAAAGAAGAAAGCTTAAAAAAGCATTGACTCTGATACAGAGGTAAGACATGCTTCTGCTGAGTGACTGAAGATGTTTGCTTCAGAATATTCAAGTATTTAACTGATTAGATATCAAGTTCTGTGACAGCATCATACCATTCTTGCAGAGCAGAAGAGGACACTAAAGCTCTTAAGATAAATGCTAGTATCTGAGCGATGGCAGTTAAATGAAGACTGTCATCGTTGATTTCTTCAACATCTAGACTGAGAGTACAGACAGAACACATGACAGATGATGAATTATTGAGAATGTGTAGAAAGATGAAGGCTTCTCTGGTGCACACATAGTTATATTAAACTCTCTTGACAATCATGTAGAAGAACAACTGCATGATGACAGCAGCGACTAATCACTTCAAGCAGAAATCAGAATTATCTAAGTTTTTATCAATTACTTCTTTAAAAGGATGAATGTTCTGAGTCAGCCCTCTCATGATTTTATCTTGAGTGAGCTTGTGGAGCGTCTTGTACTTGATAGCAAGCGCTGGAATGTGCTCATCGCCATTCTGGCAATAAATGTAAAATCGATCTGCTTGTCCTCTCATGATCATTGTAGTCTCTTTTTTCTTTGTTTTATTCTTCTTGCTCATTCTCTTTTCAATACTTGATTCAGTCTTGATCATGGGTTCAACAGATGACTGCTGATCGTCTGAGTTTAAATCAGCCGTCTGTGTTGAAAGCTTAAGGTTAGCATGACTTTCAAAGATAATTAATCCGTGCAAGCCAAATGCTCTCTTAAGCTCATCATTCTCATATATTCGGTTTATTATAGCCCACACTTGATTTTCTATCGTTTCTCGTTTATAGTATCGAAGATCTCACTCTGAGGAAATTGAGCTGATAAGTTGACGGACGTAGTCAAGCTAATGTAGGAAGAGGAAGAGCTTTTCTGTCAAGAAATGAGAATGCTGATCGAGCTTGTGCTACATCTTCATTTGCTCCTCAGTGAATGTGTTTCACAACGTGATGCGAGATGGAATTCTTCGATTTATTGGTCTTGTTACCACGCCTTGCGTTGTTCGAGTAGGGTCTGTCACGATCTTGATCGCGAGTAACAATTCATGGCAGGCATGTAAAAACACAGGCAGTGTTGATGACTCCGAGCTCGCAGCCAAAGCTTCTGCTTCTTCTCGTCGCCTTCTTTCACTCCTCGCCTCAGCTTCCGCGTCTTGACGCCATTGTCTTTCTTGATCAAGTTCGGCTCTTTCTCGCTCACGTTCAGCTCTTTCTCGCTCACGTTCAGCTCTTTCTCGCTCACGTTCAGCTCTTTCTCGCTCGAGTTCAGCCAACAATTCTTGTATTTTCGGATTCATTCTAAAGGCATAATCTGAAAGTAATCTCCCTGCAATGCTGTATGTGCTTAATTACAAATCGGAAAGCGACATGGAGCAAACGTGGTAAACAAAGTTAACGGAACGGATTATCTTACTTCCGAATTTTGAAAAACAAACAACCCACCATATGAGGCGCAGGTCAGAGACTTGAAATATTCTCCCTGGCGAATAAATTCATATTAGCCTGCTCAATGCATACCGTTTAACGTGTCCAGTTCTCTAATTAGGTCCACTCCACTTCCTAGACAGCTTACTAAGTCTGCTACGTGATCTACCTTAAGGGCGAAATATGGATTCCAGCAAATATGCGATGTCTCCTGGAGGAGTTGCGTGAACATCGGTATTCATTATACCTGCAGCCAATAAATTTGAACAACTAGCTAGAGGTGGCCGGAGCCCAAAGGCATTGTTGGTTTCTAGAAGGTTTTTAACGCACATTATGAGAAAATGCCGACACAATAACGAACTCCCACCAAGAAGAAGCCATATGACCTACACCCATGAGCACACAAGGGAGTAGGGTTTCGATCGCAGGTGTACATGGTCGGGTTCCCCTTCCTTCCATTCATTGTACTCATTCTCGACGTACCTTGGTGAACGGTCAGCAAATAAAGCCCCCCTGGACGTGGAAACAATGCTTACCGACACTCAATTGTTGATGTGCTACATCCCGATTTTCTTTCGCAGAGGCCCGCAGATCGGCATCATATTGTTCTTTAATTTCTATCGTCTCGAGTATCGCGGATATTTGCCCAAGTATTTCAATCACTTGGAGCACCTGGCTATGGATCTCCATGATTTCGTCTTGGTGAGATGTATTGTCGCCACCTTTGACGTCCGAGGAGGTTGACGAAAGTCTTCGCGTGCCACGGTTGGCATTCGGCATGGCGGTGAATGATTTAAAACATCCTATTGGCAATTGAGAAGAACGACGGGTTCTCTGTTGAGATATGAATTTCCAGTCGATGATTTATTACGGTTTCAGTTCATGATTTGTTACAGTTTAAGAATACAGATATGGATATCCAGAATCGGGAAGGCTTTTATACTTTTCTCCGGGGCGAGACGAAATAGACAAACAATGGTTCGAAGAAAAACCAAAGTGAAAGACAAAGAAAAAGGGGGGAGAGCAAACAATATATAAAACAAAGACACAAACAAAAGAAACACACACAATACCATACCATGGGCGGAGGCTAAGCAGACCCTTGGGTGGGAGTGTGATTGATAGGCGATATCAATAGAGCTCGTGGGCCGGAATCAAATATGCTAAGCAAACAAAGATCAAATGATGGGAACCGAAGCAAGCGAGGCAGAGCCAAATTGATATTTCAGTCACTTTTTCAATAATGTGTTTCTGTCGAAGTCATCTCAAGCGACCAGTCGATTTGCCGCTGCGCTTGCATGCTTGCACCGCCTTAAAACCCTTTCTTGTCCGCAAAATTCCTTCATTTAGACCCGAACTGGAGATCCACACTTAAAGGCCACCAAAGCTTAATTGGTTCGCATACTGTGAAGGAATATCCAGCAATAATTCGCGACAAAATTCTGCCATTCTTGCTGTTGTCAACATTGGTGGGTGTTGTACGCAAACGTTACCGGATCACTCTGTCGAACCCATCCGCTTATACCTCATGCGTTAGATAGTTCAATTACCAAATATAAAAACCCCTGCTCTCACCTGTCCAGTGCCAGTCCCTGATTGCTTGTTCTGTTTGTTTTCCCTGCGCTTGATGGTGCTAGCGTCGGCTGCCTCAAGCATGAGTCGCCGGTCCCTTTCTGAAATACCGTCAATCGCCTCTTGAGTTTCGATGAGCGTCTTCAGGTGTTTTTTCAATTCTTCAGTTTGTTCTGCAGAGGGAATCTGCACGGCGATTGGAATATCACCGCTAGAACTGCTGATGAAGGAAGGGACGTTTTCGACAGTATCTTGGTTAGCCGCATAGAAGGAGTATATCGAGCTCAAGGTGTCACGAGCTTCTTTAGCTTTGTCAGCGTTGCCGCTCATGATGCTGCTGGTAACAAGATGAAAGACTTCAAAATAGATATGGAGTGGGAAAGTCGTGCGGCAAGGAAGAAAGAATTTTAAGATTGAACTGGCACTTCACTGGAGATTTAGGGACTCAACCGCCTTTGATAGTCGGCTGTCGACAATGGTAGTTATATATAGCTTTCCTGTGGATGTAAGCAGCACAAAAGCGTACGACACAAGAATGTAGGCAGCAGCATGATTCTGCATTTCCCTTTCTGCTCAGCTGCATGGAAGCTGTGCCTCCCCCCGTAGCTTGCCTTGCAAATTCACCTTGGCGTCAACCGTGGATGGCTAGATTATGAATAGAAAATTTGCAAGGCTCATGAGTGGTCTGTCACATTGGCGCTTTGTATATGGGTCATACGCAGCTTCCGCTACATGGATTCCAGATTGTGGAGGCAGAAGGGTGAAGGAAAGGAATAAAAATAAATTAAAAAATCTCAGATTCAAGTAAAATCATTGATCGCTATAGGTGATTGGCTCGGTGTATTCTTCTTCCATGCCGAGCGAGGATAACCACCCACCAAACCAAGAACAGACACATACGCCTCGCCGGCGGCTTTTTTATAAGACTGCAAACTAGTCATTGGCCCAATCCGCTTGCCGCCTGATTGCTTGGCAATTGTGATGATTGGTTGGGACTCGCTGGAAAAGCCTGAAAACCAGCCCAACCCAGCGTCGCTCTTTCCCGCCGGCTCCAACATGGTTTGTGTCTTGCACCAATTTTTCCCAACATCTTTCTTTCCCCTCAAAACTGCCGTCGACTCTTACAGTGCGACTGAACATGAACTGGGATCATCTGGCTGAGGAGTCGTCCCAGAAGTTGTTTGCAAGTTGGCTCAAACTCCTGTCACCCGCCGTACCACTGACCCTTGCGGGTCAACACCGCCCTGGCCATCAAGCCATCGAAGCTTCAAGTTTCACCACTGGCGCTTTTAACATATGCTGTACCGTCACATTTGAAGATGAGTTCCGCGTGGTTGTTCGATTTCCTATTCTAGGTCGAAGCCGGTTTCGCACGGAAAAGACTCGGGACGAGGTTTCAGTGATGGATTTTCTCTCAAGACAAACGCGGGTTCCCGTTCCTATCGTTCTTGGTGCAGGTCGCTGGGGATGCGGCCCTTATGTTGTCACAACTTTTATTGAGGGCACCTTGCTGTCCAAACAGCTTAGGGACCCTTTTATAGACTTAAGTGTCTTGGAAATAGCCTATAGGGGAATGGCCGACATCATGCTGGAGCTCTCGAAACCCACATTCCCAAGCATTGGGGCTCTGGAATGCAAATCAGGGGAATGGCAAGTGACCAAGAGGCCAATGACTTTGAATATGAATGAACTTGTCCGTGTTGGAAACTTTCCTCCGGCTAAATTTACAAGGAAGATTTTTCCAACAGCCGCTGAATACTTTGAGGAACTTGCTACCCAGCAGCTTCTCCATCTACAGTATCAGCGCAACGATGCCGTGGAAGACGAACATGACGCTCGGAAGAGGTACATAGCGCGCTGTCTTTTCCGAAAAATAGCACGGGATATTCAATGGGAACCAGGTCCCTTCCACCTATGGTGTGATGACTTTTGTCCATCAAATGTACTCGTCTCTGAGTCTGATCTTACCATTACTGGCGTTATTGACTGGGAGTTTACTTATGTTGCACCCACCGAATTTACCTGCACTGCGCCATGGTGGCTCCTGTTTGAAAGGCCAGAAGCCTGGGAGTCAAATCTGAATGACTTTTTGGCCAGATACACACCAAGGCTCCAATTTTTCCTCAAGATCCTTCGGGCTTGTGAGGACAGACAGTTGCGGAATGGTGTCTTGACGGATTCACAGCGCCTATCAGATCGGATGGAACGCTCTCTGGACTGTGGGCGCTTTTGGTTCTGTCTTGCTACAAGAAGGAGCTTCATGTTTGATGATATTTATTGGACATTTCTTGATGAGAAGCACTTTGGTCGTCTGAACTCTCTAGATGACAGACTCTCTCTTCTCTCTCGGGACGAGCTGGATGGGCTGGATGGGTTTGTTCGGATGAAGATGCAGCAAGTTGTAGAAAAGCGCTTGAACGAACATCTGACCTTTGATGAACTTGTTGACCTTTAACTCAAGTTCGTAGATAGATAAATACCATATCACCAATGAATGTACTCGGCAAACGTAAGGAAAAGGAAGTTTGAATCCTGTGCCTTGGATTGGCCACTTCTAACACGGCGCATCGTGGCTCTTCTTGTAATTGATGATGGTGTCAAAACTATGTGCAGTGGTCTTCACACTTTTACAATGAGGAATAGAATATTTACATAGCAAGTGAGGAAATATTCCTCATATCATTTGTAAAGAAGAGCAGCAATGAAGTATCATTAGACATTTAATCATGCAAACATGAGACAAGAACAGGCTGTTGCTAAAATGTAAACCGCGCCTTCTTGGGGCGGTTCCTCAAAGGTGGTCTCCCACGACGCTTAAGGGATCCGAGGCTCTCTACCCTCCCCGATTTGGCGTGGAACTCATGGACCAACTCCTCACATCCAGGGATCAGATCATGTTCAGGCTGCCAAGAAGGGTCGTAGCCTCTTCATTTCACCAAGTACCACCGCATCCCTTGGTCATCATCCCCGGCCAAGATCTCATCAACCAACCACTCCTCTATTGTCACTCCGCCGTCTTCAATCAACATTGGCGGCGGTGGGGTCCGACCCTCAGAGCCGGACTCGTCATCACTCCCGACACTGAGTGCCAAGCTGCATGTACTCGGCGCGGTTTGAGAAATTGTGATCCGAGCATCGTCGCTCAGATCCCGGACACCATCATCAATGGCGATGGATGTGTCTAACATTCGTAAGAACCCATCCGAGAATGGAGTGGATGGCAGGAACTAAGCAAAATCGAAGGAGTAAGGGACATACCTTTGCTGTCTCCAGCACTCGGGGCTCGGGGTTTAGACCCTACATCATCTCTGTTGCAATCCTGCCCCGGCATATCTTTGCTTGAGTTGATATTTATTACACCGCTGTCGTTGTCGCTGCAGGAGCCACTGCACTGTGATCCTAAACTGGTGTTGCTCTGCTCATCATCTTCATAGTCGCGGGATCGTTTATTCGTAACGATGGACATCAATGTAGCCGGTAGGTCGGAATCATTGATATAGAAGAGACTACACAACGAATCTCAATGATTGTCACCCGCATTGATATGCAAATCTAGGTTCTGGTTCTGAATGTCTGTTGCCTTCACGTTTGAGCTGGTTACTTGACTTTCAAGTATCTTAGAAGGCTCCTTATTGACCGGCTTCTTGTTCTTATCGACTCGCTTTCCGATCGCAGGCTGCTGGGCATGAGAAACCGGCGTTCACTGAAATTTTGTGCCTGGTGCCGTGGCATTTGAATTGAAATGAAGGAACGACATGGGGCGGCGATTTAGTCGACGATACAGAATAGTGAAATAGTGTAAACAGTGCTTTTGGAAGGATTGTAGGAGGCTCGAGTCGTTTTTGGAAGGGAAGAGAAATCCAGCTTTTCAGACCTTCAGGGTGGGGGAGAAGCACGCTGAAATAGCTCTCCAACACCATCCCATCGTCCATGCCATGACCGGTGTGCTCCACATACAGGGTTCTTTGAAACCGAAGCCTCACAGCTGACTTATCCTAGATAGGGAATGCCAGCGGCGCAGGAATTCTGGCACAGATGGATAAATTAAGAACCTCGTTCGTTGGACTTCGTATTCAAATGTAACACTCAGAGAGCCCTGGTGCATTGCCAGCGAAGCGAGATGGATAGTCCTGCTTTAACCCCCGGCTAACACGGCCCAGCTGAAACCGTCGGCTGGCACAACACAAATATCCCACTTACAGCATCAATGGTTGAGCTGATGGTGAGCTGAAAGACGGGCGCAGTTTGGGCACCTGCAGGGGATGGAAGATGGATCAAGAATAGCGATTTTGACCCAGAGGGCAGCTACGCAGCAGTGTAGATATCAGCATGGAGCGGGCGAAAATTTACGCCGGATCAGGCTACCGCTCGCAGCTTTTCTACTCCCCCACCACCTTGAACGAGCCCAATCCCAGAAGCTGACCAAATCCTGGTAAATTAAGGGAGAAGTTGTGCGTCGCCCATCGTCCTAGCGATCCCAGCCGCCATATTCCGCAGCAAGTGCTGGCGAATCACAGCCTTTCTCGCTTCTTATTTCCTAGACCGTAGCATCAACCGACGACACTCTTAATCTGCTTGTCATGTGTTCCCCAACGCTCCAACGCACTTCCCTGTCACATAAGCAGGAATCTCCAATAGTTGAACAAATTCCTCGATTCATCCAGCTGAGACATGCAGCGTATGCAGCGTGAAGATGGGCGACTTCAACATCACATCACAATTTCACACCATCTCCGTCTCCTCGATTGATTCTAGCGCTAGGATATCAGGGCTAGATCTCAATCTCTGGTGAAGGCCTTCATTGTCGTTGATTCGGCGTCTTATCACTGGCCAGGAGGCAACTGTAGCGTGACCAAGAATCCACCCGCGCTGATGTTCACGTCACCCATCGGCCACGCCGCGAGGGTAGGATATGCAGAGAAATTTCTTTCCTTCACCGTGACACGCCATCATGCCCCTGCCACTGGAGAAGGGGGAGGGAGAAACCTGCTGGGCAGGGGCGCAAGGCCGGGCCTAGCCACCAGGGAATGCATGTCGAGGCAACAGAGAGAGCCCGACAGGACCTCAACGGGGGAAGTGACGAAAGCGCCCTGCACTACAAAAAGTACACGGTCAGATATTGAGATTGAATGGCCTGATGACAAAGGGACCGTAGAGAGAGTGAGACAGAGGAAGGCGAAGAGCGTAGCATGGGACCTGGAGAAGAAGGGTGAGAAATTCTACAAAAGATGAGTGTAGAGAGCACTGGGCGAAGGCCTAGGTGGGCTCGAGTGTGAGTGAGCACAGGTTAGTGTGCGTGCGCGTCGGTGAGTGTGGTTGAATGAGGGCGAGGGAGAGCGAGGGAGGGTGAGGGTGAGGGTAAAAGGGCAGCAGAGCGAGGTCGTTAGAACAGCAAGAGGTGCGGGTTTATATAGGCAGGTGTGGTTTAGCTGGGGTCGGCGCGGCGAACCGCAAGCGCAGAAGGGGAGGGCCGGTTTCCGCTTCAGGAAGGGCCGTTTCCCGCCCGGGAGGCCCTCAAAGGCGGATAACACTTAAAATTTAAGTTTAAATTAAATTAAAAACTTAATCATCTAACTGAGTCTTTTGAATTGATTTGTTCATTTAAAAGAGTAATATATTTATTTTTTTTATTACTTTTTACATAGAAATGAATCAATTCAGTTTTATTTATATTAAATTGTATAAAGTTTT
>LGRN01000507.1:0-18135 GCA_001883825.1 Emergomyces pasteurianus Ep9510 | reverse complement strand
TTTTTTTTTTCATTACTAGATAATAATACGACGCACTATATTCAAAAAACCTTTGAAAAGGAAAATCGCTCTTAGTTGTCGCACGAAAGGGAAAAAAGAGAGAGCTGAAAGGATAAAAAGAGACATGAATGTTCGGGAGGGAAACGTAGGAACTTGGTTCAGGGGGAGTTGGGACAGGGAGCTATGATTTAAGTTGATACTTCTATGTACTGCAAGAGTTATTTCGAGTGTTCCTTTTCCTTTGCTTTCCCCTCCTTTTCCTTTCCTTTCCTTTTCTTGTTCCTTGGGCCATTTTTTCTTCTTCATTATCCTTGCCTCAGTTGGGGTGAGAGGAAGCCCCTTGCCTTGGCCATTTCATCGCCGGATGTCCTAACTTTTATAAGTTATGAACCTTCAAAATTTTATATTTTTTCTGGCCCTTTTTTTTTTTATTTTTTTTTTAAATATTATAAACTAAAATTCACCTGCGCCGTTTCTTCATGAGACACACACGCGCACGCACGCACGCCATCATCAAATAGAAAGCGAGAAAGAGCAGTCTCGTTGACCAAAAAAGTAAAAGAAAAGAAAAGAAAAGAAAAGAAAATGGGGGGGGATTGGGGCTTTGCGTACACTGTTGGGGCAGGGGGTTTGTGGGGATTTCTGCATGTGGAATGGTGAAGGTGAAGTGCTGGAGCTGGTGCTAGTGATGTGATGGTAATGTAGGAGGGATCTTGAATCCATGTGGGTCGTATTGAACTTTCTCAGTGACGTATAATTCCTCTCCCCGAAGAAGAAGTTGAAGAAGAAGAAGAAGAAGACAATGATGATGATGATGATGGTGGGGGATAGCCTGAAGATGGTTCGGGGCGGGCTGTCAACTTTACTCTTTAGAAGCGGCAGCTGTGAAAAGCTTCTCGTTCTCCTCTTGGGCCTTTTCGAAGGCCTCTTTAAAGAGGTTCGCATCTGCAGGGGTGGATGAGTTAGTATAAATAAATATATATATATATATATATATGCACGCGAATTGTGCAGGAGCTAGGGATGAGAGTAAAAGCTCACTTTCACTATTGGCAAAGCGGATGGCCAAAGTTTGTGCTTCGGGTTCTCCTTCACTGACATCCGCAGCAGCATTCCACACCCAGCTTCGGTCGCTACCGACATTGGGAGACAGCTTCATATCGGGCACAACTAACAGTGGTTTCCAGATCAGCCAACACTTTCCTACACCCAAATTACCATAACAAAAAAAATTTTTTCGAAAAATAACGAAAAACATTTTATTTTCCTTTCCTTTTTCTAGTGTCAAAATTGTCCAGTGGGCCAAAAGTACATACTGTAATGATTCGCGCAAACCTTCAGCGTCTTATCTCGCCGCATAACCAGACGAGTCTTCTGGTTCTCCTTGTGCTTAAGAAGTCTAACATCGCCGGTTCCACGCTCTTTCCACTCCCGCGAGTCACGGTCGAACTTGAAGAGCTTAGCGCGCATCTTAAAGGTTTGTTCCTCAAGCTCCTCATTCGTCTTGATGTCGACCTTCTCGGTAAGATGCACGACGGGTTCGAAGTGGACGTCGGCTTCTTCCTCATCCTATATCATAATTTGCCAGCACAAGATCAGTTAAACCGGAACAAAAATCTTTTTGATCGGGAAGAGGAGGAATAAGTGCAAAGTTTAAAACAGAATGAACCCTCGATCAACCCCCCCCCCCTCCCATCAAAAAAGAGAAAAAGAAAAAGAAAAAGAAAAAAATGAAAAAAAGAAAAAAAGAAAAAAAAAATTATGCTACAACATCACACAAAGCGGATAAACACAACTCACCGCAACATCTCCATCCTTCTTCGCCTTCGAAGACCCAGACGGCTCATCCTCATCGTCATCATCTGCCTCTTGTTTCCTCTCCTTCTTCGGGCCTCCACCAAACATCGAGAACACGCTATCAGAGGTGGCGGTGGGTGGTTTAATATCCCCTCCCGCGTCCTTCTTTACATCGCCATCACCATCTGCAGCCGCGGGGGCCTTGTCTGTGTCTGGCTTGGGTGTTTCGGTGGTAGTAGCTTCGGCCTTCTTTTCTTCCCCCGTCGTTGTCGTTGTCGTTGTCGTTGTCGCCGCAGCGGCGTCGGTGGAGGAGGAGGTGGTGGTGGTTGAGGGGTCTTCGGGCTTTACGTTGGCAATGTCAGTCATGGTGGCGGTCGTGGTATTTGAATACTAGTTTGGAACAAGGAGGTTGTCTAAGAGCTCTTCCTGTTCTTCTTTTGCTCCTCTTTAGGT
Organism: Emergomyces pasteurianus Ep9510; assembly: GCA_001883825.1. Lineage (NCBI taxonomy): Eukaryota > Fungi > Ascomycota > Eurotiomycetes > Onygenales > Ajellomycetaceae > Emergomyces > Emergomyces pasteurianus. Next base: position 15,885 of record LGRN01000507.1, on the reverse strand, counting down.
GGTTTAAATTTTCTGTTATTTTGGTATGGTTGTTGGCTCAAGAGGTTCGTGGTTCGTGGTTCGTGGTTGGTAGTGGGGGGTAAGGTGTAGTAGGATTTGTTGTGGTGTTGTTTGAAAAAAAAAGTCAACCTTGTCAAGGTTTGGGGGTGAGCAATGAATGGGCAGGTGAGCGAGGGGTGAAAAAGCGCTGGTGGGGTTGGCTTCTGGTTGGCTTCTGGTTGGCTTCTGGTTGGGCCCCACACGATAGAATAATAATTTTGTTTTCTTTTTCCTCTTTTTCCTCTCTACTATGTACGGAGATGGAGTACGGAATACTTCGTACTGCGCCCCGCAGTATTATCTCCTTTCTTGGGAGAGGGGAATATATGGCTTGAGCCGCGAGAAGCATGCCCCTGGAACCTGACATGGAGAAAGCAAGAATCCGTTTTTGGTTTGTTTTGACGCAGTGAAACTTTTCAACCCGCAACGGAATTTTTTCATACTTCAACATACATCAGAGAGCAGATTTCAGGGCATTGAGTGGCCATATGGGCCGCATTCATTCTTTTGTTTACTTTCTTGATTTAGAAATAATCCAGAATATTATTCAACGCCTCGGGGTTCCTACAATCGATCACTCTTAACTCACCTAACTAAACTAGTACTTTTAAAAAAAAACTAGTACTCCGTAGTTACGGATACGCAAAAAAAAAGAGAACAAAAATTATTTTGAATTTGAAAAGAGAACACGACAAGAGAGATAGCTAGCTAGCTACTTAATGTAGTACTCAGTCAACATTTTTTTCAAATCAATATTTTAACACCAATACTAGTGAAAAGAGAAAAAGAAAAGAAAAGAAAAGAATGGGAAAAATGAAAATATCCCCCTTTAGAACACCGGTGTTAAACCCATCCTAAGGTTCTTGTCCTGCCCCTGTCATCACCGTCGTCATCATCATCGTCATTTGCCATTGCCATCACAAGCCAACTTAAGTACGGACGGAATATCAATCATTTGAAAGTTGAATGGAAGGACCAGAGAAACAAACCTTTGTCAGTACCGTCCTTGAAATGACTTAGTAGTGAACACTTCTCAACTCCGGGCGCAGAGGTGGGTGGGGCAAGATTGCGCATAGCTAGCTCTCTGCCCAGGTCCCCGCCAGCACACAAACAAGAGAAAAGAAACGCGAGTAATTAGTAGTCATCCCGCAGTCTGCTTGAGTGGAAAGGGAAACGGGAAATAGGAAAAAGGACAACAAGGAGCTGTAAAAGAAAAAAGCATGAAGTGAAAGAAAAGAGGAATGCACCCAACCCAAACCTCCGAACCCCAATCGCAAGAACCAGCCCATATTAGATGAAAAATGTTCACAGAAAGCTCTCCATTTGCTTGATAAGAAAATATTATTTGAGAATAAAACAAGAAGACAAGGAGGGTAAAATGAGTAGTGGAGAATAGAGGAATATGTAAAAAAAAGAAGCTCTGACAACGAATAGAGTTAGTTAAAGTCGGGTTAATCATTTGCGCCCACAGATCCGAGAGCCACGAATTTTCGCGCGTCGCGCTTTCTGGCGTCTCACTTTCTCGCATCTGGGCCGCATCGTCGTCTGTTCATTATTAGGCCCAGATCGCAAGCGTCGCCATAGCTGGGCCGCCTGCTTCTGCGCCACCGCCAGCCCCTGAGAAGAACTCCCCACACGTTTTGCGTTAACTGCGAAACTCCGGGCGAAGTTGAAGTCGTATACAGCTGTGGGATTCTGATAGAGTCTTCTCGCCTCCTTCTCTATTATATGCCACCCTCTGTTGGCAAATTGTATCATATCGGTGTTTACAGTTGACAGTTGCTTGCGAAGAAAAGTTGTAGATGCCACCAGTCTATCCTGTGTGCGCCGTGAGATTTTTTCCGAAAGCTGTTTTGATCTGGCCAGCATTGAGCTCGTCGTTCTCAGCGCCCGCTGCAAAGAGGCTCGGCCCACAAATTCAATCTCTCCTCGTAAAATGTCACTCATTTCATGTAGATCTACAGACACTCGGTTAAATACATCCGACAGCCCTCCAGAGGCAAGGTTGATATCCTTTTTGAGCTGTACAGAGAGCTTCTGCGCGGCCCTTTTCCAGTTAGCGATCTTAAGCCAGGGCTTTCCGAAATCGACTTCAGTAACCTGTTCGATGATGGGTTTCGATTTCGTCGTAATTGACACATTCAAGGGCCCATATGCGTCCTCTCTTTGTAGGCGTAGGGTGTATACACCGTCAAACAAACGCGCCTGGTGAAACGCAATTTTTTGATCGGCTCTAGCCACCGTTACATCAAACTTTGGAGCTTTCCGCCGTGATGATAGACGTGATGGAAGCTTTATAATGATGTGGCAGTCGCCAATAACATGCACTTGGAATTTATCTGGCGTACTCCCCTGTGCGTCCGTTCCGCTGGTAAGTTTCGATATATAGGTATCTATGTCGAAAGAATCTTTGCCCCCGCAGTCAGGCGAGATCAGATCGCTCACAGACAGAGGCATCAGCGACGAAGCTTCCGTGGTACTTGTCGTCGTTGTTTTGGGAGGCAAAGAAGCCGTTGTCGAGGGATATCCTTGGAGGAGGGGAGATATAGGGAAGGACGGAAGTTGAGAGGAGATGTCAACGGTCAACAGGATGAGGGTATTTATGAGAGCAGTAATTAGTGCTATCACCAAGAGCCCAATAGCTAAGATCCCAAAAGTCACAAACGCATTCGCAATCGTATTTAAATTGTACGGTATCCCGAAGAACAGGAGCTCGGAAGAGCCATCCGGCGACGACTTGCTATCCAACCAGTCTTTCCAATTTCGAATGTGGCCTGCGGATTTAGCTACCTGTACCGGACCTTCAGTCACTTTGGGAATAGCTTTCGAAGCGGAAAGCCCCGAAAGGGATGCGAGATTCCTATTCAACTGCCTAGGGGCAATGCTCTCGAACGTTTTTAGATCAATTGGGTACCTCCCCAGCACTCGTGATTCACCAGTCACTTTATCGCGGGACTCTAGGCAGATATGCAAACTTTGATAGTCCAGCGGAACTAAGTGATATGGCTTAGTCCACATGGGGTTCTCCGATATAACCATGGATGGCACTCCATGTCGCTTCATGACGGTATGACACAGAGAGCGAATTTTGCGTGCCATATAATTGTCGTTTTGAGCTATGAAGAAGATGGCCAAGTCTGGAGGTGTCCAAGGAGTAGCGGATTGTATGTCGTAGCCGGATCCAGTCCAGCGTGAGCTGCATGGGTTTCGGTTCTTTAGTGTAATACTAATGGTACTTGGTTTATTTTGCTCTCGTTGGGCTATAGCCGAAACACATTCGTCAACAATGAGTTGAACATGAATAGGGAGAAGTTCAGCGTAGTTAGGACTAGCACCAGTTCCAAAGGATGCCGGGACGACATGAAAACGAGAGGAGTCTCCTGATACACCATTAAAGCCATCATCAGAGCCTGCAACAAGTACATCTCCCATTTTATCAAGGATGATATGTTTAAAATCTGGCGCTCCAATGTAGAGAGCACGGAATGGCTTGGCAAGGTCAAGGCTGCGCTTAGCCATTGTCTGCTGGATGGTGACAGATAGATGGCAATCACCAAAGTCGTGGGGTAGAGAACGCAGATAATCCGGCACCTCAGCTTCATTGAATACTTTAATAGTATGTTTCAGTTCGACAGTTTCCTTTTCGGGCCAGTGGTCCGGCTCGACGAATTCGATAGAGTCTGACACGACCTGGTAGGAAGGTTTGATGGTCGTGTCGCTGTTCTCAAGACTCTGTTCTTCTCTTATATGGCGGGGCAAGGGTGGTGGGGGCTCAGAGGAGTAACTGTGTACATCTACACTATCAACCTCACTATCATCATCATCCCTTCCCTCGAGACTGGTAACATCGTCGGGAACACCACGACCGACCAGCGAGGCAGTGTCCGTCTGATCGGAACGAGAATCATCCTCAGAATAGATATCAGAGCCGCTAAGGGTTGCCCAGCTCTCACTGAGGGAGCTATTGGGTCGCTCAAACCTATTATTGTCTGACGTCATTGCTTCAGAGGCAGCCTGGAGCGAAGACACAGCAGACGAGGGGGGACTGGCAGCTGGGAGCTTTGGGAACTGAAATAGAGGCGGGTTATTATCCTGACGATGGTTGTGATGAGGATGATGGGACCTGCTGGGAGAAGCAGACTGATCTGAGCCAGGCATTGTCTGCCTGTGAGTGTTGGATGACCGCCGGTGGGGGTGATAAAGAATTTGGGTGAGGTGGAACCGGGGCTGTGGGGTGGCCTTTTGTATTAGTTAATGCTTGGGCTCAGCGCGGGGGGAATTCCCGTGGTAACTGGCTGCAGTCTACTCCGTAAGGGGGGGGGATCGATTAGGCAGGCCTCAGGCCTCAGGCCTCAGGCGCCCTCCCCAGTTATGGTTCGACGGAGAACTGCCTCGGCGGGCTGCTATGGCCGCTTCTGGGGTGGTCTGGAGCCGCTCTAGCCGGACAAGCAGGATAGAAGAGAAGGTTCGAGCGATATACTTTTCTTGGCCCTACATTAACTAACATATATAGTAGTAGCTCGAGGGAGGGAAAGTTAAGGAAATTTAACCGGTAAACTGGAGGAGGTTATCAGTCACCAGCTTGGTGTAGTAATTCAGGGACATAACGGGGTTCACAATTAACAGCACAAATTGCTATATTATTATTTGTTGTACTTGGGCATTTCTGCATTACTTTAGTATAAGCTGAAAGGAGACGAGTTCCATATGTAAATAGACACCTATTCTGAAAATATCAGATAAACTCGCTCTCACACGGTAGATACTGCAATAGCGCAGGAGGAGCAAAGGGGATAACGAAGAAAAAAAAAATTAACAGGAAAATAAAAGAAACAGAAAGGAAAAATGCATATGATGATATATGATGATATACTCTTCTTTTCCCATTTTTTCGCTTCCCTCTTTCTTTTTCTTTTCCTCTTTCTCTTTGCCTTTCTCCTTGCTTTTTTCGCCTTTGTGTATATGCAGGGTGCACGTATATTTTGTGTCTTCCATTCTTTCCCCTTCCGCTATCCGCTCTCGCTCTCGCTCTCGTTTCATTTCTTCCGTCCTATATCAAAATCAAAGTTACATGCCCCTTCTATTTTTTTATTTTTTTATTTAAAAAAAAAAAGTATTTCACGTCATTTCTCTATCTATATATTTTGTAAACAGGGTAGGTAGGTAAGGGGTGAACTGGTAACTCTCCTGAAAGATACATAAAGAGAGAAAGAAAGAGAGGAGCAAACAACGCTGGCAGGCAGGCAGGGAGGGCGGACGAGATTATATCTTGCTGGCGGCTTGGAATTTGGGGAAAGGAGTTTAAAGGGAATTTTTATATTGGTTTTAACGATCACCCAGTCAATTGATATAACCAACACCAAAAGAACACAAAAAATAATATAAAAAAAAAAAAAAAGGCAAGAGAAGAGAAGAGAAGAGAAGAGAAGCAGCAGAAGTGGTAGAAAAGGGAGAAGAAGATGAATAAGGTCAAGAAAGAATATTACAAAATTAAAAATAGTTGATGAAGAGAAGGGAGAAGAACAGTGGGTAAAACAAAAAAAATATCAAAACATGTAAGAAGTAAGGTTTAAAGGCAGTCAGTCCTATGTACAATGTCATGAAATAGAAATCGGAACACGAAAAAAAAAGGAATAAAGGAACAGGGAAGCGATAGAAGCGGGTGAATAGAGATTAAAACAAAAAGGGGGTTGGTGGTAAAATAAAAACACAGAAGAAGCAAAATGGGATAAAATTGGGAGGTTCAGGAAAGCTACAAACATATAATGTGGTTTGGAAAAAGGGGAATTAAAGTCGAGAGTGTTGATGATGTTTGTGTGGGGTATGATGTTTCGCTTTCTAAAGATAATAAAATAATGCGTATAATGTTAATCTATCGTGCCTCGGTTTCTAGTTCTGCTGCGCAAAACTGTGGTATTTGCCAGCATTTTGCCGCCCTTTACCGGGAGAGGGAGAGGGGGCGGGAGCGGGAGGGCGGAAGGGGAAAACCGAATCTCAGTCTGGCTCGCTCGGTCCGTTTGCTCGTTTTCTTTCTTTCCTTTTTGGTTCGGTTCGACCATTGGCCCTTTTCTTCGGTGTAAGGGGCATGGGAGGGTAGGCGTAGGTAAACTTCTTTTCACACAGTTGTAGTGAACCACCTATTCAATCGACAAATTCCAGAGCGTATTTTGTAGGGAAAAAAAGTTGGACGCTTTGTCGATAGCTTATATGGGTGATGTGACAAGTTCGAGCGGTGCAGGTAGCAGTTAGTGGTGGTATATAAACAGGGGTATGTCGGATAAAGCTTTTGGCTCGAGTCGCGAGTCGTAGTCGGCGACACTGTAAAACCGGGAGTAGGTAGAGAGAGGTTCCTGTGTCCAAAGAAGCACCCTGAAGCCAAAGCGGACAAGTGTTGTGACTTAAAATCCAAGTTGCGAATAATGGGGGTTGCAGGTGGGAAAAACAAGGAGGCAGCAAAGGAACAGGGGAAAAAAAGTCAAAGAGTACCACATGCATTTTTTAAGAAAAAAAAGCAAAGCAAAGAAAAGCAAAGAAAAGAAAACGCCATATTTCCCGATAGGCGGACGGAAAAATTAAGAATCTTAACTCCCACAATGGGCCAAACGGGTTGCACTATACAGTTGATGAAAAAATAATCTAGGGTGATGCCCAGCCCCCAGCAACCTGGACCCATTCTGCAAGACAACTTCCTTGTTTGCCCTCCACGTCTACGATATCCGTATCGCATCTACAACGGCAGCCCACTCCATTTTCTTTCGGCGTGTCCGGTACATCCCAATACTCGTCTTCCTCTCGTCGTTTTTTCTCGTCTAGAGTGGTCATTTCGAGGTAAGGAATCCTGTCTTGTTGACGGGCAGGGGCGTTCGCTGGGCAATGCTGGATTGTTGTATGTCGATATCCAAAATCCCGGAAGTAGTGGATGTCTTTGGGTGCGAGTAGGATACCGGCGGCTAAGGAATGGATTGGTGCATCTCCCCACTAGATATAAATGTCAGAATACCAGATCAAATAATTCGGACGTCGTTGGGGGTGCTTACTCGTTCCATCCAGAATCCACCACTCTTGTCCATCATGTTGAAAAAGTCCTCATACTCCTTACTTCGGAACCAGTCAAGTCGAGCGATTTCAAAGTTACTCCAGAAATGGCACATGTTATACTTCTCTCCTTCCATGGCTTCTGGATCAATGTCTTTAATACCCTTGTCGCCCGGTTGGGTTTGTAAGATTTCCTCTGGCAATGGCTCGTCGCCGGAATTTCCTTTTGCTTTGGCCGGCTCCTTGGGCTGCGGGGGATCCTCGAGGAACATTTCCCACAAACCCTGTGACGTGATATTGTTTGTTCTCTTGTAGGCGGAAGCATAACGGAAGATGTTTGGAACAGTTTCCTTGAGCTCCTTAACAGCAATGGTAAACCCGTATGTTTTATTGTGCTCGATCATTTTGAGGAATGGATCGCTAGGAATGAGAGTCAGCAACCCGCAGGTAACTAGCCTTAAATGATAGCATGGGATTCCTACTAGGTGATGTCACAGAAATATTTGATTTCTGGTTCCAGGCGCCAGTACCACTCATACTTCATGAGCAGCTCATGCTTGTAGAAGAATCTAGATCACCATATTAGCTACAATCTCGACTATTACGATCAGGGCTCGCTGGACTTGAGGCTCACCCAGAATAGAACCGACACATATGGTGGTAACTCTCCATACCGCCATACATAATAGCAGCATCTCCCTGCTTTCTAATTCCTTCCTTGGCGACTTCATGGTCGATCCAGTCAGGGTATCCCCACATGGAAGAGTCGATTTTACCGAATTCCGCTGAAGAGCTGATATAGTTGGCAATTGTATCTTTGAAGTTCTGGTCGAAGTCTCCGTCATTTAAAAAGACGTAAGGGTAGTTGTAGAATCGGTTGAAGTGTCGTTCGATAGATTTGATGGACTGAATCACGCCTTCTAATTCCTTGTTTCTTGCCAAGACGACGAAGGCGGCATTTGCTCTTGGAGTACTGGTGTCCATTTCTAGACAGCCAGTAGCAAAAACCTTGTCATGTTTTTCGCTGATTTTCCTGTTATTTTCAAGTCACAGCAATTAGAATCTCCCCATTTAAGACAATATATATGAAAGGACGGGGTGCAGAACAAAATAATATGGAGGTAGGATGACAAACCTGATGGTAGGAGGGGTCCCAGCTGGCATCAAAATCCGAGCAGGAGAAGAAGGGTGAGAGACAATGAGAAGAACTATAAGGACTATTACAATGCAAGGAAATAATAGAACAAAACCCAGCGGTATCGAGATGGCGGAGTTCCTTCGGAGTCGTATCCGCCGTTTGAAGAAGGCGAATCTTGGTATTAGAGCACCCTTTTCGTTGGAGACATTGGCAAAAACTGAGGCGTCGTGCAAGTATGGCACTCGCTTTGAGAGGCGCGGTACGAACCCCATGGGCGCGGGTAGGAGAATTGAGGATTATTCTGCCCGGATGGGCAAAAGGAGTTGGGGGGGAAGGGGGGGGTTCAAAGGCGGCCCAGATGGCGTTTGACCTCCTGGACGGGGCTTGAGAAGGCCAGCGTGAAAATAGCAACAGCAGCGGCCGCAACCACGAGGAGACTGAAGTAATCGAAGAAGAATCTGGTGAGTTCAGTAAAAAGCTACTCTGTATAGTCAACAGGAATGTGGAGAGGTAGAGTCGACGTTGGAGAAGGGAGAGTTATTCCAAAAGAAACGAGTGGCCGGGAAGGGGAGTCCCCCTATCCGCAGATTTGAAGATTTCAGATGCGGGAATATCGCTTAATGGGCTGGCTCTTAACGCGATGGGGAACATATAGCGTGCCGCGATGATTGACTCGTGAGGGTTTTTCGAGGGGCGGAGAGGGGTGGTAGCAGCGATGTTGTGAAGATGAAGAAGGTTGACTCTCGTCTCTGCCGTCTCTCTCGCTCTCTCTTGGTCAAGTTCTGGGCGAAAGAGGATTTCTTGGTGGTTGAAATTAAAAAAACGTTTTGACGGGACGGGGGGGGGGACGCCAAGACTTGGCCTAGCCAGTAACGAATCAGATCGCCAAAATTACCTACCCTTTGAAAAGGGAACTCCGTATTCGATTGAAAGGCCGGTTGTTCTCCGTATTATTCTCTTTCTTTCTCGATGGTACGGAGTACTTGTACTTTGTATCCAAAATTTTTGACTTCGCTTCCAAGTCCCTCACATTATCGTTTTATAATGCCAATTGCCTCTACGGATAAGGGCAAAAGCAAGGTCAAAGATGATCTGCTTGTTGACCGACTTGACTGATAATTTTATCCTGCAGGATTTGTAATTGGTAAATTACCAGACTGGTGTAATTTAAGGCTTGGACGCGTAATTTGTCTTCGTGCCCTCTGGCTTGATTGGGTCTGGTCCCGCTTCTCCCCATGCAAGCCCAGGCCCAGGTTTGTACTGTACTCCGTACTTCGTACTACGAACGAAGTACTGTACAGAGTATTTTTCAACCACGCAATACGGTAACCTTGGTCCTCTGCATTGCTCAGTTTACTATGGATTACGGAGCACTCCATGATCGGCGTCTTATGTATTTTCATGAGCTATTTTTATTCCCCGCGAGCGAACTCAGCCTGGTACAACTGTCGTGGACTACAGACCACGGAGGATGTTGAGCTGAAATCGAAAAACCCTCCAAAGGTCGTGAGCAGGAATCAGGTTACCAGGTAGGCCCAAGTCCTGCATTCCATTCAGAGACATCCAGCGATTTTTGCTATATAACTGGGATCATTGGGATCAAGGGTCGGAGAAGATAATATTTGAAACTTGAATCCCATTCCCAGAGTACGATCCTGGCAGCTGGAAAATATCCCTGGGTGCTCCATATTTTCCGGCCCGATTAAATATTTTGGGTGCGTGCATGCCCACGCATGCATGTAATCCTCTTCTTATTTATCCGCTCCTATCCTTCCCTCCCATGCGTGCGGGACGATATATTTTTTCTAGAAGCCATCTGTCACGCTTCTTGCAAGACTCTTTACCTCCTTGTTTTGTTCAGTATTCATTTAGTTTTCTTTCCCTTCTGTCCTCCAGTTTCTTTTCTTTTTGTTGCGCCATGCCCAGATAGGCTTGACGCCGACCGCAGGCCCCAAAAAAAAATTTTAAAAATAAAAAAATCAATAAAGGAGCCTGTGCCAAGGCCTCTCACCTCCAGGTACTGTCATTTCTCCTGGTGACTGAGTTAAAACTGCCCACCTGCGAGCCAGCATCAGACAACAGCGGGTGCACATGTCCACGCTGATGATCCTTTGTCAAACATTGAAGGATGACTTTAGGCATCATTTCTTTTCGCCTCCTGCCGCTGTTGTCCCTTAAAAATGATGGACTTGCACATCTCCTGTTTGATCCACGATCACAATTAAATAAATTGATTGTTTGTTTGTTCTCGCGGTCCGGTTAGAGCTTCCACGCGACCTACCAATCCTCCCGCACCTCACCCAATCCACGTATATACCAAACCAGCACCATAGACGGAGTAAACCGCACACTACGCCCGCTCACTGTGCTTCCCTTCTCCACCTTTTGCGATGAAGTTACACACTGGGGAGAATCCCCCGCAGCCCTCCAAGGGTGTGCCTCCACCGAAACCAGCTTTTTCTCGTAACGGACATCTGAATCTTGATACATTTTCCCCGGTCAATGAGAATGGGAGCTTTGCGTTTGATCAAGTGTTAAAGAGAGGGAAAGTAATGAGAAGGTCAAACAATAAGCATGTTAGTTAGCCATCTCTGTCTCTCTCTCTCTCTCTCTCTTTTTTTTTTTTTTTTTTTGGCCCGTGAAGAGGAAGAAGCTCCCAAGCCAACGAAGCGAACAGTAAAATTTATAATTTTCTAATAACTTTTTAATTTTATGTTACAGGCATTCAAATCTTCATGGAAACTTGGATATTTGGTGCTACGACCAAATCTCCTGTCGTTGTATAAAGATGCAGAGGAAGCGGAGCTTCAACTATCGATCGACCTCTCTGATGTAACGACCGTTGCGTTGGTGAAAGCTACCAAATCTAAACGCCAGCATGTATTTGGAATATTTTCCCCTTCCGGAAACCATCGATTTCAAGCCACATCAGAAACCGACGCAGAGAGCTGGGTTGAACGTATACGCAACGAGAGCTACTCGGATGACGCAGATTCGCTTGAGGGCCAGGACACGGCGGAAACTAGGAAAGCGCGGGAAGCTGTCGAGAGCGCGAGTGAGGCGGATTATGACGGCCATAAAACAAGCCAACATGCCCCTTCCATCCGCTCCGGCAACCGACAAGCACGCCGACAACTCTCGCATACACAGGACGACTACTCTGGGAACGAAATTGCATCCTGTTCGGACTTCTCTGACGCTGCCATTGCCAGCACCACACCACCCCATTCCACAGCCTCTCTTCCCCAACATGATCGGAATTCCTTATCACCCTCTGCGCCTTTAGACCTGGACCGGCGCCCATCTCTGCCACGGAACACGAGTCAGCTAAGCGATGGAGCCCTCGGGAACCTCGACCCAGAGCGCGTTATCTGCCACGGCTACCTCCTCTGTCTCAAAAGCAAGAAAGGCGTCCGGCAGTGGAAGAAGCTCTGGGTTGTCCTTCGGCCACAAAACATATGCTTCTATAAGGATGCACAAGAATACGCCGCCACCAAAATCATCTCTATGTTCCAAGTTATCAACGCTGCTGAAATCGACCCTATCTCCCGATCCAAGAAGTTTTGTCTCCAGATAATCGCGGAGGACAAGACATACCGATTCTGCGCTCCGGATGAAGAAGCCCTTGCAAAATGGCTGGGTGCGCTCAAGAGCTTATTGGTTAAACGCCAGGGCAACATGTCGAAACCTGCGCCTGGACCTGCTGTTGCGGCTGTTGCTGGACCGTCCTGAAAAAAATAATCACTGGAATATTTGCGATGGGGTTGTAACCCCCTTCCCCCCCCCTTTCACTGAATAAACAAACTGAACCCAAACCCTACCTTAATCTTTCCATTTGTTTACAACAATGCCGCGTGTTGGCTAAACAGCTCATTTACAGTGTTTGTTTTGAGCACTTGCCTCCGTCCGCCCGCGCACACACACACTCATGCATACTATTTCCTTTCCCCATTCCTTTTCCTTTCCTTCTTGTTCTTCTCCTCTTTTTTACAAACTACTGACTGCCCACATTCTACATGTGATTACATTGTTTATTGAACATTGATACCCTTCTTGTCTTCGTGTTTTTTTTTTTTTTTTTTTTTTTTTTTTTTTTTTTCTTTTTGTTTTTTTACACCCTTTATTAACATCTTTTTCTTTTTTAATTGCTTTGGTTTATTTTTCTCCCTGACTTGTGCTTCAAGCGATGTCCTCTTGAATCAAAGGACTCTTAGTCTGTTTTCCCTTTGGTCGATTCAGAAGCGTAGTTTTTTAATTACTGTTATTTGGAGAATAATTTGGACTCTTTGGGGCACCTCAATCCGCAATTTCTTCAGATTAATGTTTAGGAAGAGGCTTTTCGTAGAGAATCAAATTTTATTTTGACCTGACATACCTGGTAAACATTCTCCTTATGCCCTGGCGCATCCCATATTTGAAGATGATCCATACTGCCAAGAACGGCCGCCTTTTTCCAGGCTTCTTCCTCGCGCCAAAACTTAAACCCCAAAAAGACGTTGGGGCCTTGACATGCGTCCGACAGCGGTTTGGCTAGCCTGGGCTGCATAAATAAGCGGCAACATCTAAACTACAACTGTACGGAGTACAACCATTCTTATATATAACTACATACCACACTCACTCAACGACCCCGCCAGCTTCCTCTCTCTACCATTCTGTATTGTTCCTTGAGAGCCTCTCGTTTGTTCCTCTATCTTTTAGGTGGCTTATCTGCAGAGTGAAAAAGATACGGAATACATCAAGAAATAATTTTTTTTAAAAAAAAACAGCTATTTAAGGCTGAGGAATAAAATTTAAAGCGAAAAAGGGCATGGGTTTTTTCGATCACCTCCAGAAAAAGGGAAGTACAGCTATTCAACCCAAGCGGCCTCAGATCCGAAAAGTCGAAGCAGCTACAAAGCCCGCCAGACCTGCTGCCCCGCCGAGAGCCGTATCTGTCGCATCGGATTTTTCAGGCTCCAAGCCAACGTCTCACCCGCAATCTCACCCCCGCCACCGCGCCCACCACCCCGATCACGTTCTTTCATCCAGTAAACGCTCATCGAGTTCTGTGCGCGCAAGTTCCACAGCGAGTGATCCCACCCCATCCCGCCACCAGGACCCCATCTCGAAGCTAAAAGCAAAATCTATAACGAGGAAGCGACCGTCACCGATACAACGACTATCGAGCAGCAGCGACGAGAGCGATACCGATACTTCTTTTTTTGAGATCCGCAAGCGGGCAAAGGTCAGCACCAGTGCCGAACCAGATCCACAACGCCGGGTTCGATCGACGGTTGCGTTTTTGGAAAACGCGGGCCAACAAACGGTTGACATTGTGCATGCGGCTGATATCACATCTGTGGATAAACCGGCGGAGTTTACGAGAGCGTTTGACGCGGGAGATGATGCTGATGCTACGAAGCCCGTTACGGTTCGGTTGCGGTATCCTGGTGCCTCCCAGGGAGAAAAGTGAGTTATTGGTATATTTTATATGGAATATTTGTATGCGCTTTTTGTGTTAAATAAATATGCCACTTTTTGCTAATGATTGAAATCAATCTCGTCCACTAGATACCAACTCGTCACACCCCGAGACAAAGATGGGTTTAAACCTCTGGACGATATAGTCCATGTGGTTGACATAGTATCACAAAATTATATACCAGAGGAACATGTGCACCTTTTCAATGACGAGGCCACCGGCATCAATCGCCGCTTCAGACGCGCCTTGGCGCATGCCTCTCAATCAGAGTTCGAAGAAGCTATCGACGAATATAACAAAACCATCAAACGGCTCCGAGCCGACGGCTCCATTGCGAATCATCTTGATAAGATACATGGCCTTTCCTTCCCCTTAATCGAACGGATCCTCACCCAAACATACGCCCGCACCGTCTCACCGCGTGTAGAATCTCTCCGCCAGTACGAAAATGGCACAGACAACGTCTACGGCGAGCTCCTCCCTCGCTTCATCTCAGATATCTTCAAGCAAACCAAGCTAAAATCCAACCAAGTATTCGTCGACCTGGGCTCTGGCGTCGGCAATGTAGTCTTACAAGCAGCTCTGGAAATCGGCTGCGAAAGCTGGGGTTGCGAAGTGATGCAGAACGCTTGCGACGTTGCGGAGCTTCAGGGGAGAGAATTCGAAGCACGCTGTCTGCTGTGGGGGATTGCGCCGGGCGCCATCCGGCTCATCCGCGGCTCCTTTTTAACGGAAGAAAACATCATCAAAACCCTGCGTCGGGCAGATGTCGTGCTGATTAATAACCAAGCGTTCACCCCACAGCTCAACAATGAGATCATCAACCACTTCCTCGACATGAAAGAGGGCTGCCAGATTGTATCGTTGAAATCGTTTGTGCCTGCGGGTCATCGGATTCAGGCGCGGAATTTGAACTCTCCAGTCAATCTGCTATCGGTTAAGCAGAAGAATTACTGGTCTGGTAGCGTGAGTTGGACGGATGCTGGAGGGACATATTTTATTGCTACGAAGGATAGTTCGAGGCTTAAGGCTTTTGCGGATGGGATGTTGAAGGAGTGAAAAGTGTCAAATTTAGTAGACGCTGCCCACATTACTTTGGTTCCCCCGCTCTCCTTTTTGGTTTTATTTTATTTTTTTATTTTATTTGTTTTAGGCAGAGCCTTACTCCTGTTGCGCGAGGTGGATGATTTGGGTAGGTTCGGCTGATTTTATTTTCTGGGCGTTGGAGTTTTCCCTCTCGCCTTGGATTGGCTTAGATTGCTTGTGGGAATAGATGCGAATCGACGGTAAATTGGTTGTAGTTGGATTCTGTCATGCCCTTGGCTTTACTCTTTTGGCTGGCTGGCTGGCTTCATGATACCTTTTGTGGGGTTTCCTTCGAATAACAGGTTTATATTTTTATTTTTGATTTGATTTGTATTGCCGCGTTTTCTTTGATTAGGTGCCGCTATGCCCCATTTCCCCTTCCCTGCCTCTCTTGGTTCTTGGGTATATACGGATGAGATTTCCTTTCGCGATACGGAGTGGTATATAGTTTATGATTGTTTTCCCTTAGTAGATTTTGAATATAGAGCAATCCCCATCCCATACATCCAATAGAACATGAGTTTCTCTACTCTTGTACCAATGTTACGCCCGCTTGGCCAAAATCAATTCTGTTTCGCCTCCAAAAAGTATGCCCATCTGAGAGAAACGCCATGCCCACCAGCCCATTCCATTATGATGATTCATTTGAGTTCGTTTGCCGGTATCCAATGCACATCGGTACACATTTATATAACCGTACCTTATATATAGACAGATGTCCCCCCATTTATGCAGAAAAAGAATGAGTTGTGTATGCGCATCAAACGAAAGCCCCATGCAGAGGATATCAAGAAAATTTGGAAGCCTTGTTCATGGCCTCCGCCTCCTGTCCCATCCTTGCCATCCAGCGATCAACCAATTCCTTGTTCTCCGTCTGCAGTCTCTTCGCGCGGTCTTCCGCCATGTTAAACTGTAAATTCAGAGATACGAGCTCTGTTTGCACGTTCTAGAAGAAGAGAACAAAGGAGGAGAAAGAGAAAATGTCAACTTATATATACATATATATATATAAAATACAAGGTCGTATGAAAAGGAAGAATGAAGCAAAAAAAAAAAAAAAAAAAAAAAAAAAAAGAGGAGGGGGGGGGGGGAGGGGAGAACAAGGGGAGCAGAGTAGGAAAAG